>CAUYLG010022478.1:0-67127 GCA_963573385.1 Cacajao melanocephalus | reverse complement strand
CCGTGTGGCTCCTCCGCCGGGAATCTCCTAGTCTGTGGGCAACAAAAATTCGTCTGAAAGTGCGGCGTCCACTCGCTCTCTGCGCTTTTACTGGGAGCTACAATCCTGAGCTGTTGTTAATCGGCCATCTTGGATCTCTCCGAAATGTTGGTAATTTCTAAACAGGACGAGGAAGAGCAGGTCAAGTGCTGCTCTAACGATAATAAAAAGTGGCAGTTCTTTTTCTTCCTTGTATGTAATTTTTTCTCTTTTCTTTTTGGTGAAATAATACATGCTTATAATTTAAAAATACAGAAATTGAAAAATTAAATCAATAAAACATCCTAAATCTAGAAAATGACATTCTGTTGCACATCCTTTCATGCATATGTGACTACATGTAATATTTTACACGAATGATGTCATAATGCTGCACAATCTGTAATTTTTTTTTCCCCCACTCTCCAGTATGAAAGGATATTTTCCCGTTGTCATCAATATGAATCTACATCATTTTGAATGGAAGCTTATTATTCAGTTTATATATACATAATATAATTTGTTGAACCAATTCTAGTCTTATGAAACATTTAGTTATTCTTACAAAATGTTCAAAACATTTAGATAGACAAATATGAGATCATATTTCCAAAGGAACATCCTTGGGAAAACCTCTTTGGCTATTGTTTGATTATTGCATTAGGTTATACTCCTAGAAATGGGATTGCTGAATCACAGAGTATGTGCATTATTCAGGCCTCTGATATGTGACAGTGTTTTCAGTCTGACCCACAGAACTTCAATGGGGGTGCCTGGAAACTGCCCCAGGGGACCTCAGCAGAAACGTCTGAGTGATCAAAACCCCAGGCCCTACACCTTGCCTCATTCCAAATAGCTCCAGTTTGATCAGTTTGATAAACTGGGTTCCACGTGAGATGTTGTTTGAAGAAATAATTTACTGCTTTGAAAATACGAGGATAGTGCTTGAAAAACACAGGTAAACGTATGACAAATGATGGCCACTTGGCGACACAAGCTGGCTGACAAAATCCATGCTTGCTTCAATCTGTGTGTTCCTGAACTGCTGGGTTGTTGATTTTCCAGTGACTCAGGGAAATTATGGTGTTAATTATCGAAATAATGATAATGTTTTTCATTGAGATAAGAGGCCAAAAATTAAACTATCTTTAATCAGGATCTGAGGAAATGCTTATAAACCAAAGATTGGAGGAACTTCCAAGAAAAGGACTGGACAGTTCAAGATCCCCAGCCAACTAATAATATCTTTTTCCAAGCAGCAGAGCAAAGGCAGTCACTCTCCCTGACTCTCTCCTTACTTTTAATCTCTTTTCCCCATTCCTGTACAAGCAAACACACCAGTGCCCACGCACAGGAAGCCATGGCCTATTCTCAGGACAAATGGTAAATCACATTGGGGGTCTATTCACTGTCTGACAATCAGGGAACTCCAGGGCATTTCTAGGATGAAGCCAGAGTTACTTCCCAGCCCAGCCAGCCCTGGCTGGGGACTCAGTTGGATCGTCAGTGTCCTTGGCCCTTGAAGAAGGAAAGCCTTTCAGATCTTTAGTCAAAATAAAGGAACAACAGTTCTGCCTAACTAGTCAATTTTCCTAATGAGCTATTAGGAGCTGTTTTTGTGCTGAACACTCTGCCCTCATTATAACTGTGCTTCCCAGAAGCAAAAGCTCTCTCTGTCCATTGTAATGAGCAGAACGCTGGAGTGAAACACAGTTTTAATGAGTTACAGCACAGAAATAAAATGGAACAACTTGCATCTGAGAGCACCTCAAAGTATAGCTAAGACCAGTGCATACATTTACATCAGTGGAGCAAGCCACTTGCATGTGCCTTCCATCATTGGCAAAGCTGGGAGAAACCAAACAGGCTTCACCATAAATGGTGCCCCGAATGACAAGTGATAAAAATATAGAGCTGGGAAATCCCCTCAAATTAAATTGGAAAGAAGGAAAATTCACTGTAACTCTGAGAAGTAGAGTAAGTAGTTCTAAGTCATACACATGGCAGTATTTATATGACTTTGTAATACACAATATTGGCATCTACCCCAGATGGGAGTAAAGCTGGGAGTAAAGGTAGACAGCAAGAGAGAAGGGATTTATTATGGGGACATAGTTAATTGTGAGTGGAGGTCAAATGGAGGAAGAGACTAATAATGTGCTGGATTTGGCTCATACCAGTTTGTGAAGGCTGACGTTACATTTTCAGGAATTTTTCAAGGTGTTTACTAAATATAGCCATTAATACTTAGATAATAATAATTAAATCATTATATTATAAACAAACATAAGAAATACTCAAAACTTATTGCTTCCTAATTTACTACATTTTACTGTTATTCTCTCAAGATTATTTATCTATAAGGTAGACAGATATTCGGTAACGTCACATTGGTAGCTTGAAATTGTCCATCGTGAGAGTATTTACACCATGCAAATCAGCAAATGCTACAAGTCAGGGCTTCACTTATTGTTTCATAGATTGTGTATTTAAACTTAAGAAAGTATTGGAAAAAATCTTAATAATGCAGATTGAACTCAAATGTGTGTCATACCTGTAGGTGTTACATTGTTAATGGCACACACAATAATTGAAGAACTATTTTTTCATTACGTGAAAACTATTATTTCATTTAGCTAAGAAGACAGTCACGTCCGCAATGAGTGCATGATGTCCCTACACATGTCTTTGTTGTTTGATTTCCATCTTACTCATTGAAATAAACAGAAAATATCTAACAGAATTTATACTGGAATTACACTCATTTATCAAGGGAAACCACAGGTTAGCTATGAATATCAGAGTTGAAAAGCATTCTGTAAGAATCAGTTGGCTATGTTGAAATGTCAATAAATCCTAGTGCATATTTCAGTGAGGAATAGTGTAATTTATTATTTGTAAATGATGTGCTCTATATTTTTATTTTAATTTTTACAATTTTTGAGACAGAGTGTAGCTCTGTCACCCAGGTTGGAGCGCAATGGTGTGATCTTGACCCCCTGCAACCTCTGCCTCCTGGGTTCGAGCGATTCTTCTGTCTCAGCCTTCCAAGTAGCTGGGATTACAGGCACGTACCACCACACCTGGCTAATTTTTGTATTTTTAGTAGAGACGAGGTTTCACCATGTTGGTCAGGCTGGTCTCGAACTCCTGATCTCAGGTGATCCACCCGCCCTTGCCTCCCTAAGTGCTGGGATTACAGGCGTGAGCCACCATGCTTGGCCGGCTCTATATATTTTATATATGTAAAATTTATAATGAATGCTTGTACATACATAGATATATACTATACAAATACATACTTACACATGGTTGTTAAATATTTGTTGGCACAAAACTAAAGAGCCCACACCCTCTCCAAGAAGAGGTGACTATTAAGCACATCAGCATGGTAGAATGACAGAGCAAGGGTGCTGGTGTTAGGTCCACAAGACTAGCCTAGCATATGGGTTCTGGATCTGCCTTGCTGTGTAGCGTTGAGCGGTCACTTACGCTTTCTGAATTTTAGTTTACTCTTCTATAAAATGGAGATCATACTATTTGCGTTTAAAGGTTGTGGGTAAAATAAAATGAAATCAAGTGTTATATTAGAATAGGGCCTGACATTTAGCAGGCTGTTGTTACCAATTAATTATTGTTATTTGAAAGCAAATGTATTGTAGATCCAGCTCAGTTCCAGATGTGCCGAACGACCTATGGATTCTCTGATTTGTAGGGAGAGGAGGAACTTGACTAAAAAGCTTACAAAAGGGCTGCTGTCCAAAATCATCAAGAAAGTACTTGGCACTTCAACTTAATTTGAGGAGCAGGGAGCAGGTTAATGAACATCTATCACTTGCCAAGGTTGTCTACATGTAATATCTCACTTCTACTTCATGGATATTCTATAAGGGAATATGTAAAGTTTCTTTTCACATGGCTGAAACAATGTCTTCCTTCCCACATGTTTTAGAACTTTGCATTCCTTCATTAAGAAGTAAAGACTAATTTCCCTCCCCTTGAATCTGGGCAGGCTTGTGGCTCTTTACAGTCAACAGACATATCAGAGGTGATGCAGCGTGACTTCCACTGTGCGGCAGCTCCTATCTCAGCAGTGAAAACGGTCACCTTTGAGGAGCCTCTGTGTAAGACGCTGAGCTACTCTGAGTCACAATGCTGTGATGATGCTATCAGCCTGGAGAAGCAATGTCTTGGTGCTCTCATTAGTAGCCTTAAACTTTGAGTCCTCGTAGTCTAGGCTTTAGGTTATTCCAGACTTCACTTATCAAGCTGTGTTTAAACTCTGATCTTCCCAGGTAAGGCCCCAGATACCAAAGACGGAGACCAGCTGCTTACTCTGCCCTTTCCAAATTACTGATGTACAAAATCCATGAGTATAATCAAGTGGTTGTATAATGTCACTAAGGTGGAGGTGGTTTGTTACACAGCAGTAGTTACTGGGATCAGAATTATTATCATTCACATTTTACAGGCAAGAAAATTGAGGCTTGAAGAGGATAACTGTTTCGTAGAGTCATACAGGTAGTCGTCAGCAAATTTGAAATTCACACTGAAGGCTTCCTGGCTGGAAATGCTATGCTTTTTATAGTATGCTACATTTTCCTGTTCATTGGTGGGGTGAGAACTGTTGCTCTGCTAACTAGTTGGATCCCAGAAGGGCAGGAAGGAGTGGGGGAAGGAGAAGATAAGAATCACTGTGGAGAGTCCTGAAGATTGCTGGGTTCTTATTAGAAACGCTGGCTGGAGTAGGATTAGAGAGGCCAACAATTTAAAGAATGGAGAGGCTAGGTTCAGGCTCTGAAAGCAATTCCCTCTCCTCTTAGCAAAAAGAAAAAACAAAGCAAGAAATAGAACGATCATTTCAATCCTGGTGTTTTGGTGTTTGTAGCTGCCTCTGTTGTGAACTCAGTGTATTCCCAGCTGGGGTGGAATTGATGAGTCTATTTGACAACATCCTCTAGGGTTATAATTCCCCAAAGTCTATGTGTCAGTGCTAAGGACTTGCAGCACGTCCCCCTGATTCCCCTGCCATCAAGAGACAGCAGATAGCCTAGTCTCTTGGAGGCTTTGGGGTTCGTGAGGAGAGCAGTGGACCTCCAATCCTGGTCCGCAGCTTCTGTGAAAGGCCTGCTGAAAGCTGGTCCAAGGTTGTCTCTGGATATTACCTTCTTTGAGAAGGCAAGCTGTGCCATTGATAGGCATCCCTAGCTTTTTCCCTCCAGTGCCTGTGTATACCTTTGCTCCATCTTCAATGACTTCTTTGCAATCTTAAGTCTCTACAATGTTAACATCAATCATTATTATAGTTTTAAGAAGGTTATATATGTTGATCACTTTCCACTTTATGTGCTACATGTATATTCATCGTTAATTTACAAAATAATCCCATGGGAATGGCACCCTTATTTTCCGCATTTTACAAAGGGGGTAAAAGATGCAGAGAAGGCAGATAGTAATCAATAGAACTGGATTCATTTACAACATAAAAAGCAGCTCTCAATCTTTAGATCTTTAGAACATATTGTTAAGTGACATCAGGAAGAGGAGATGAGAAATTAATTATGGATTGTAATAACTTTATTAAGTGCTTATTCAGTACCTGGTATTTGGTAATTCCCAAAGTCAGCAATCCATATGAAAAACCATCTTAGAGATGAAGCTTCAAAGGATCAGAGAGGAGAAGTAATTTGCCTCATGCAACAAGACCTGAGTTTGTCTGATTTCAAATTCCTTGCACATCTCTACCGAACTTGTCCCAAGACAGGGTCTATCCATTGGAACTTGTCACTCCTAGGCTCTGCCACATCATAGCTGCCTGGTTGTCCAAACTCATATGGCTCAATCCATGTATGTTCTTAAATTTCCTTAAATACAGAGTCTTTAAAGGAGGGAGCAAATGCCAGTTACCAAGGTAGCATAGAGGTGACACCCCAACTGAACTGAATCACTACTTATTTCCTTAAATATGCTTACCTATACCCATTTGCCTAGTCTTACAGTTTCCCTGAACTGAGCTGACACTTGTCCTTGAAGTGTTTGGTCTGGTCTAGAGCTGGTATTTGGTCTGAGAAATCCTTATAAGTTCCTTCTATTCCTTTGCGGCTCATCTCTCCCCTAACCTACACTCTGAAGCCTTCTTTCACTCTCCTAGACAAATATGGGTAATACTTGTGCCTTACCTAGAACAAAGTACATAATTCCTTTAAGGCACTTAGTCTGTTGTGTCATTTATTTTTTTTACCCGCCTCAGTCCCCAACAGACTCAGTTTCGTGGGTCAAGGATTATATATTTTTTATCTTCGACACCTACATTACCTGGCACACAGGAAGAACTTAGAAAGGTATTTTATTTATCTAAGTTTAATCAAATGCCTGACTGTAAATGTTTTATACAGATGGACTCAGTTCTTAAAAACAGCCCTATGAGAGAGGTACTCTTGTTTGTAATTTACAAGTGGGTAAACTCAGCCGCAGAAGGAGGAGTTATTGTCCAGAGTTATGCAGCTAGTAAGAGGAGGAGCTGGGATTTGAGCCCAAACAATTCTGGCTATTGGAACAGAGTCTGTGTTTTTAATCTCTTAACACACTGCTATTATTCCACGGCAGAGACAATTCTAAGCTTTGGAGAGAATAGTGATGAGAAGACAGACAAGCTTTCTGCTTGTCTTAGCCCATTTTGTAATGGTATCATGGGAGTATCTTAGACTGGATAATTTATAACAAACCAAAATTTATTGGCTCACAGTTGGAGCTGAGAAGTCCAATATCAAGGTACTGGCACCTTGGGAGGGTGGTCTTGCTGCTTTATCAGCCAGCAAGAAGGCAAGATGGTGAGAGAGAGAAGAGGAGGGAATGAACTCACCGTTTTATAACAGCATCAGTTTCATCCATGAGGGTAGAGCCCTTATAGCCTGATCACCTCTTAATGGTCCCACCTCTTAATACTGTTATTGGCAATTCAATTTCAACATGAGTTTTGGAGGAGATAGACATTCCAACCACAGCCCTGCTGTCATGGAGAATGTGGAAAATGCCAGATTATGCAACTACGTGTGAAGGGACACACGTACTTACTGTGTTGTGGCTTACAGGAGCCAAGTTTAGGAAAAGGAGCAGTTCTAGGAGTAGAGAGAGGAATTAAAAAGGTTTAAGGGGCCGGGCGCAGTGGCTCACGCTTGTAATCCCAGTACTTTGGGAGGCTGAGGCAGGCAGATCACCTGAGGTCAGGAGTTCGAGACCAGTCTGGCCAACCTGGTGAAACCTTGTCTCTGCTAAAAATAGAAATATTAGCTGGGCGTGGTGGCACACACCTGTAATTCCAGCTGCTCAGGAGGCTGAGGCAGGAGAATTGCTTGAATCCAGGAGGCAGAGGTTGCAGTCAGCCGAGATCCTACCACTATACTCCAGCCTGGGCGACAAGGTTCAAGGGCAGAAGGACAGCAGTAAAAAGATTCTAGAGCCCCAAGTCTGGTTCATATTGGACCATGTTCACTCAAGGCAGGAGCCAGCTTTGCTCAGAAAGGCCCAGAGTAAGTGAATCAATGTTTGGTTCACTATTTAACTGTTGACTGATTGAGAGAGATCACAGTTCTGTCCTGCACACTGGAAAAGAGACTGCCCACTGAATAAGAGCTGCTTTGTGTATCTCAGTGGGGATGTGATGATAAATGATAGCCATAGTACCTTCAGCTCAAATTTTATTAAATGGAGCAGTTTCCCTACTGGCAGAGACATCTTCTTTTCCAACCTTGATTGTTCTGTGGTCTCTCAGCTCCGCAAAGAAAGCCAGCCATGATAAAGAAGACTGAGCAAGAAGCTTTAGCATTAGAATGTTCTGGGGTGTGGCAGCACAGATGTATAATGGAAAACAAATCAAAACTAGAGCCTCAACCCTCATGCTTCCTGGGCAAGCTCCCCAGCCCTCCTCTGTTTCTTGAGGTTCTATGCATCAGAAGGGCTAGAAGACTCGTGGTGGCTTATGCTTACGGATAGACTCCCAGAAGCCCTCACATACTGAGCTCTTGTTGGAGAAAGAAGAGGCTGTTGGAAATTCTGGGGAGGATAGGGAAGAGGCTGTCATTCTTGCATGGTCAGCATATAGTCAGCCTGCTTTGAAGGGTGGCATCAGAGTAAGACTTTGAGCAGAGGAACTAGGAGGGAGAGACCCATGTGAATTGTAGGTGTGGATGATCCCTGGAGATAAGAGTGTGATCACAGAAAATAGCTGACTACGAGAGAGGCTGGCTTTAGACAAAGTAAGAGTGCTGCCAATTTGAAATCTCTCTGAGTAGACCATGAGGATCCGTGCAGAGTGACCAACTGGTTCTGGTTTGGCTAAAATTCTCATGTGCTGGGAAGTCACTCAGTTCTACGCAAACTGGTATGGTTAGGCACCTGAGGTACAAATCTCACTAAGGTTGAGTTGCCAGATAAGATACTGCATGGATTATACTTATACTAAACAAACAAAAAATTGTTTATCTGAAATTGAAACTTAATCGAGTGACCTGTGTTTTCAGTTGCTAAATCTGGCCACCTTCCTCTGAGGTATTTGCAATATTGTTGCCAGTAAAGAAAGAAGGCGCCTGTTATTTGGAGAAACTCCCAGATGGAATAGATAGGGTGAGTCTCTTTGTCTTCTCATGTTTGAAGGAAGCTGAACCGGGCCAATACGGTGAGGACCATCTCCAACTCAGAAATGACAAAAGCATCGGTGGCAGGTTGGTCTGGCTGCTAAGTGCATAGATTCCACAGCCAGGCAGCCCAGGGTCCAATGCAGGTTCTCCTATTCACTGCTTATGTGGTGTCCCTGGATAAGTTATTTAGTCTTCTGCTGCTTCCATTTCCTTGTTTGAAAAATAGGATATAGACAGTATCTATGTCATAGAATTATGGTGATGAGTCAGTGATTGGATATCTAGACAGCTTCAGGGCCTAGCATGTAGTATGGCTATCTTTTGCCTAGCTAGCCTTCCTCCTCCTTTGGCTTACATCAGGAGAAAGCCCCCTCCAGACCGTTGGGCCCAGTGGCCCCCTGTGGCCATGTGCCACAGCCTGGCCAAATGACATACTTAATCTGCAACTGCCCAATGAGTTCACCTTGCCCACAGCCTAGGCAGAGGAATTGTAATAGAGAAAGAGTAATTCATGCGGAGCCTGTTGTGTGGGAGACCAGAATTTTATTATTACTCTTATCAGTCTCCCTGAGCACTGGGAGATCAGAGTTTTTAAGGACAGCTTGGTGGAGGGGGGGAAGCCAGTGAGCCAGGAGTGCTGATTGGTTAGGTAGGAGATGAAATCATGGGAAGTTGAAGCTGTCCTCTTGTGCTGAGTCAGTTCCTGAGTGGGGGCCGCAAGATCAGATGAGCCAGTCTATCAATCTGGGTGGTGCCAGCTGATCTATCCAGTGCAGGGTCTGCAAAATATCTCAACCACTGACCTTGGGAGCAGTTTGGGGAGGGTCAAAATCTTGTAGCCTCCATCTGCGTGAGTCCTAAACCATCATTTAGAATCTCTGTCCTACAGAGATGATAATGTTAGTACTACAAAGGCAATCTGATCCCCAGGCAAGAAGGAGGTTTATTTTGGGAAAAGGCTATTATTGCCTTCATTTTAAACTAAAAGTTCCTCCCAAAGTTAGTTTAGCCTACACCTAGGAATGAACAAAGACAGCTTAAAGGTTAGAAGCAGGACGGAGTCAGTTAGGTTAGATCTGTTCAACTGTTTCAGTCATAATTCTGCAAAGGCAGTTTCAGTCCTTTGGAGTGCATTTCAATGATTGGTCCAGGGAGAACCTGAAGCACAGGTCAGTGCAAACAGAGTCAATTCCTCGGCTCTTGTTGGGACAACTGAGGGAGAGAAGCCCTTTGCCTCTGTGTGCAGTCATATACAAAGGCGTTATGCTGGACTACCCAGGGCCCTGCACTAGGGCTGCCTGCTTGGGAGGCGGGATGATCCAACATAAAGCAAAACCTGAGAATGGAGCAAAAAGAAGCCAGCTGTTGTCATGGTTTGAATGTTTGTGTCTCCTCTCAAATTTATGTTGAAACTTCATCCTTAATGCAACAATATTAAGAGGTAGGGCCTTTAGGAATTGATTAGGTCTTAAGGGCTCTCCCCCTCATAGATGAGATTACTGCCTTATCAAAGGGCTTGAGGGGACAAATTCAGCCCCTCCACCTCTTCTGCCTTGTGAAGACACAGGATTTGTCTCTTTTGCCCTCTCTCCTTCCACTGTGTAAAAATGTAGCAACAAGGCACCATCATGAAAGCAAAGAGAGCCAACCCTCTCTAGACCCTGAATTTGGCAGTACCTCGATCTTGAACTTCCCAGGCTTCCAAGGGCTATGAGAAATACGTTTCCATGATGTAAATTACCTAGTTTGTAGTGTTTTGTTATAGCAGCACAAATGGACTAAGCTAGCTTCCCTAGTGTGAGTGCCGGGACCCTGCTTTTCCGTGCAAGTGACTGAGAGCACTACTGTGGTGTGGCCTTGTGCATTGGAACCTCGAGCCTATCACATGTTCCCTGTGCAGGTTTGGATGAGTTCCTGCACCTCTCTGTTCCTTGTTCCCTTGGCTTTACAATGGAAAAAGTAATAGCATCTCCTACATAGAGCTGTTGTGAAAATTAAGTGAGTTAATATACATAAGGTACATAGAATAGTGGTGGGCAATAAATATTGGATGTTATGACCTCTGGACATTTCTACTATATGAGGCAGAAAATCCTCTTTGGGGCTTAAATGGGCTTGAATGGGGTACCTGTCACTTGTTACCAAAAGAATCCCCATAAATAAAAATGCATTTTGAGGAGAATCTGGTGTTCTAGAATAACTTGCATGTCTCAGGGAAGAACAAAGGGGATGTTTGTTGAAAGAGAGAAGTGAATTGCTGAGATTCGCAGGTCTCCAACTCCAGTGTATGTCTGGGGGGTTTGTGAAAACACTGACTACCAGGTTCCACCTTTAGAACTTTGGATTTAATAAGTCTGGGGTGTTGCTTCAGGGGTTTGCATTTCGGAAAAGTTTCTAGGTGATGCTGGGGGCTTCTGGCCTTGACATGTATACTTTGAGAGCCACTGGATTAGATAAAAGCCTAAAGCAGTGACATTTATTTAGTTTTATTTAACAAAGTTGTATGTCATTCCCACTGTGTGCCCGACACTATTCTAAGCGCTTCACAAATACTGATTTAATTTTCATAACAGTTTCATGATATAGTTTCTATCACTATTTTTCAAATGAGGAAACAAGCCCAGGAAGATTAAATGACATGTCTGAAGCTTGTTGATGGAAAGTAAGAAAACATCCCCAGCCAGCCCGGGCCGTTCCTAACCTTTAAATTAGGCTGCTTCTCACTATTCAATGCAGAAAGAAGAGGACATGAAAACTACAAATGCTTAGGCCCCACCCTCAAATTGTGGTTTTCCAGGGGTGCGCAGAAGGCAGGGAGCAGGCCTAGGTAGTCTTCCTGGCTTTCAAAAGCCACTCGAGGGATTCTGAGGCAATATGAGCCCTGAGGAGGGGAAGCCTGGCTCTCTAATCCTAGCTCCTTGGCCTCTGACCAAGTGTGGATTTTTCCCAGGAAGGGCCTTTCCTCTGCAGAGTGCAGAGGTGTGGAAAGGTCTGGAGGGAAGAGGACTTTTCTCCACTGCAGGTGTTGAGACCTCTGGGGAGCAGCCACCAGGAGTCAGAGGTTAAATGCTGTCTCTAGCTAGGATCAGATAAGATCTTTAACAACAATTAGCACCTCTTCAGCTCCTGAGAGTAGAGACTCTGCTTGCTTTATTTCATGACTTTCCTTCCCTGGCTGCCTGTTTCAAATTAGTAAGGAAAACTCAGCTCAGACTTGATAAAGCTGGGCCTGGGGAGTTATGTCTTGGGCACAGCATGACATTTCCACAGGGCTTCCGCTGGCTCCTTAGTTCATTCTCACTACTGCTCCTGCACTCTAAGGGCTTGTGTGTCCTTGTGCAGAGAGGTAGGCTCCAGAGCTGGAGGAGATCTGTAGAGATAATCAGGTCTCGTCTTGTCCTCCCAATCACCATGGCATCACCACGGCATCTCTCCTGCAAAGCCACCCCAGCTCCCTTTACAAGAGAGGGAACTGTGATGCCAAGAAGAGAAGTGACTTCTGAAGCCATAGGAGAACAGAGTCAAAATCAGAACCCAGAAGGGAGAACTATTTTTTAATATAAAATAATACAAAGGTCAACCTTTGAATGAGTCCAGATTTGAAGCCACACTCTTACCTTTGCTAAGTTAGTAGAGACATAACACCTGGATTTCCCTGTGACCTTTGCAAAAGACAGCCCTCCCCTCGGGGTTGTTACAAAGTCATTTGGTACTCAGGTGGGTCATTGGCCTTTGAGTTTGCTTTTGTTTTTGTTTAAAATGCCACCATTTCTGCTGCTCAGGAAGCAGATAAGACATACTTGAAATTATCAGGGAATTTTCTTCCATTCATGTGTTTGTTTATTTTTATTTTTCGTTCATAATTGGTTTGTTGATTGAAAAGTTCACTTCGGAGAGAGAAAGAAGATGCTGAATCCATAACATTATTTCTGGAGCTTACCAAATAGTAAGAAAGAGAACCACATTCAGGACAGTGTATAGAAAGTTATACTTTCTGTAGTAAAGCAGAATTAACATTTGTTACGCACAGCAACTTTAGTAGGTGTTTTAATATTTGTTAATGTATTTAATCTTCTCTAAATCCTTATGATGTAAATGTAACAGATAAGAAAACTGAGAGTTAGAGAGCTTAAATAAATTTCCCAAGATCACAGAGCCAGCTAATGACAGAATTAAGTTCTAAGCCAGTCTGTAGGCTGAATGTTTGTGTTATTTTTGTCATGAGCTGCCAGGCATGTAGTTGGGTGGCTTTGTAGGCAGATATTAACATACATACAGCTGTATGTGTATGATAAGAGGGCGGGTCTCTTGGGGGTGTCTAGGAAAGGAGCCATGGAAGAAATTGCGTTTGAGTATCAGCAGAGAGGTGCTCTTTTCACATAAAAGACCTGAAAACCCTTGGAAATAGGAAAGCACATGGCGTGTTTGTAGAACCATATGTAGTTATGTTTGCCAGGAAAGGGATTGTGTGGGAAAATAATGGGACATGACGAATAAGAGAAAATGTACAGCTAGATAAGAGGAAGAATTGGGTACGAGGCTGAAGACAGCAGATTGTTGGTGCCGTGGCTGTGGAGTGCTGATAGATGGCCATCTGTCACAATTTCATGCAAGGTTACAGTTCTTTCACTCAAGACCCAATAGACTTCACTTAGACATTTTCCCATGTACCCCCAGAGAACTGCTTCAGATTGCTGACATTGTCCCAATTTCTATGGACTGATGTTAACAGCAGCATAAGCTGTTTGCCACCCCCCTTACAGTCATAATAAGCATTAACATTGGGAAGAAAACCCAAACAGTCGTGAAACTGCCCCTTAATCCCAGCCTTCTAGGGAACCTGAACCGGGGACAACTCCTACATACTGAGTCACTGGCAACATTGCAAGCAACTTTCCTGCTCGCAGCAAAGAATCTACCTGATGGCCAACCTCTTTTGTTAGACATCCCTCATTCCCATCCCCTCTACCTGCACAGCACCTTGTTACCTCTTTGCAAATTCCTCTCCAGTTGATTCCTTCCACAGTACCTCTCAGCACCAGTTGTACTCCAAGCCGCCTTCACTTCTCTACCTCATAAAAGACACTTACCTTGATGTTGACTCATTAACCTCATGCCAAGTATTTCCTTAGTTTGCTTAGATAAATTCATTTAATTTCTTCAGTGTTGTTTTCTGCAGGGAATTGTTTTGAAAGCCAAAGGATTTAAGACAAATCACATGATGTCTTTTCCATACTGGCCACAACATTCATCCCTTAATATTTTATTCATGTAACGTATAATGGAGAATATATGGGCAAAACTGTAATGGGAATAGGAAGAACAGATGTCACTGAAGGCAACAACCTTATGGCTCCAAGTGGAAGGGAAGAGGGAGAGGTAATTGTGTGAGCATATATTGATTGTTACCTCACAGGTACCTGTGAGCAGCCCCATATTGCCTTGATTTAGTGTGTATGAACACCTTAGGTCTTTCTAACGTTCAGTGGTTTGTTGACTTCGCTTTGTCCTGATGCATCCTTTACCCTATTGGAGATCTACTTTAAGACTTCCTATTAAAAAATGATTCAGCTGTGACCAAGTGCTGTGCTAGGTACTGGAAGAACAGTAGTATTAAACAAGACATCAGTCATGCAATTAAGAAGGCATCGTGAATAGCATAAGGAAAATTGAGATGCAATATGAAACATGCAATGAAGACAGAGAAAAGGACAATGAAACTTGGTATCAGCCTCGGTCTGGGATGGGTCTAGGGCAGGATTTGAGAAAGAAACAAAACCTAGATGTTCTGATATTTGAGCTGGACCTTAAAGGATGTATGAGTGTTCATCAGGAGTAATAACGGAAGACAGAAAGGGAGAAGGGGATGGAGAATATTCAAGGTAGAAGGAATAGCATGTATGAAGGCATAGAAGAAAGGAAGAGCAAGGCTTATAGGGAATGGTGAGAATGCCAGTATGGCTGAATGCAGGTATAAAAAAGAATGGGTTAAATTGAAACACTACCCTCTCTTAAACTTCCTTCCTGTTAGTTGACTGCACTTCTCTGTCTCAACAGGCTCTGTCTCCACTGCTTGGTCATTAGAGGTTAAGGTCCTCATGCTTTAATCCTGTCCTTGCTTTTTAGTTCCACTCTGTGTCCTCTCCCTTGGCAACTTTATCCATGCCCAGTTAAAATCACACGGTCAAATTAGTTTTTGTTTTTGGTTCAAAGTCTGACCTGTTGCTCAGACCTTCAGACACATGTATGCCACGTAGGGTCTCAAAGGCAACACCTTTGGCTCAAAACAGAACCCATAATTTTTACTTTCTTAACTTGGCTCTTCTTTCAGTGATCAGCACTGTCATCCATCCAGTCATGTAAGTTGGACATTATCCTGAACGTTGCATTATCCCTAACATCCTTCTTCAACTCACGCACGCAGTTCACCTCAAGTAATGTTGATTTGACTTCAGTATCTCTCAAGTCCATCCACTTTGATCCACTTCTATCAAGTGCATGGCAGTTAAAGCTACAATTTCTTGCCTAGACTATTGCTATTGCAGTAACTCTAACTTATCCTCACATTTCTACTCTTAATCTCACTTTAATTTAAACTCTTCAGTTCAGAATCAGGGAATCTCTTAAGAAGCTGAGCAGTGTGGTGAACTAGAGATTATAAAAACTTCCCCCAGTGTGGAACAGCATACACTGGATAAAGCTGCATGGCTGATCTGGCAGGGAAAAATGTAAGAGAATTTTTTAGAAGACATTAAATAAAAGTGCAAATCTGCAGGATCAGGCTCTAGGCAGGATAGTTTATAATCTGGATTTCAGTGGGTCAGAAATACCAAAGAACAAAAACAAAAACAAAACAATGCTTGGCCCAACACAGGACAGGAGTTAGCAATAGAGACACCTAGAATAAAATGGAGACTTCAAAGAGTGACATCCTCTAAAATAAAATAGGAAATAATACTTTCTGCTGAAGGAGACAGTGGGGTTACACACAAGCTTTTTCTTTCTTTTTTTTTCTAATGTTTTCCCTTATCTTTTCATTATGCACCATTATATTCAAGGTTTTGAAATAACTACTCATAGAATGGGGGAAAAAAACTATCCTTTAAGAATTACTTAAAAAAGAATGATTATTTGTAAGTCTTTATTCTAGACTTGGGACATGAAAAACAAAACAAAACTGGGAAAAAAAAATGGTGTGTAGAAGACAGGACTACCATGCAGTTCCTGCTTAGACAGAACATCGTCTGGAGACTCACTTCATAAACTTTTGCTCCTAGAACCGCCATGGGAACATACCAGGAAAACTGAAATAATTCAAAGACCCTCTGAAAGAAACAGCTTGCTGCTGCAAATGCCACCAGGCAGCTGAAAAACTCCTAAGAGAGAAGACAATCTCTTGGGAGCTCTATGGCCCTGCCCATCACCTAGAAACCCGAGTACTAATCATGGCCATCATAGGGCAAGATTATATATCCCTTGAAAGCACTGCCTTGAAAGATTATATACCCCTCGAAAGCACCATTATATGCTCTTTTGAAAGCACCACCTCCTGACTGGAGGCCAACCAATTCAAGTCATTACAGCAACTTAGAACAAACCTGCTCTAAAGAGGGAGAAAACAACAGCCATTTCTACTGCCTGCAACACCCTGGGCTAACCAGGAGTCCTGAGTCTTTCCATGTGACAGCTTCGCTGCTAGCATAATCAACAGTTGAGAAAAATTGCACGGTAAACAAAACTAAAACCAAGGACTCTCCACAAAGTCCGCTTCACTCCCCGGCCACCTCCACTGGAGCAGTTGCTCTGGTATCCATAGCTGGGAGACCTGAAGATGGATCATATCACAGGACTATTTGCCAACATTCCTCAGCTCCAGCCTGCAGCCCGGTATCCCCACTGGGGGGCCAGACCCAGAAAGGCAATAACAATCACTGCAGTCTGGCTCTCAGGAAGCCCTATCACTTGAGGAAGCGGGAGAGTACAACATCAAAAGACCACTCCATGGGACAAAAGAATCTGAACAGGAGCCCTTGAGTTCCAGATCTTTCCACTGAAACAGTCTGTTGAAATGAGAAGGAATTGCAGAAGTAATTCTGGTAATATGACAAAACAAGTTTCTGTAACACCCACAAAAGATCACACTAACATTCCAACAATGGGTCCAAACCAAGAAGAATTCTGATATGCCAGAAAAATAATTCAGAAAGTTGATTATTAAGCTACTTGAGGAGGCACCAGAGAAAGGTGAAAACCAATTTAAAGAGATTTAAAAAAAAAATACAGGATATGGATGAAAAGCTCTCCAGAGAAATAGATGCCATAAAGAAAAGACAATCACAACTTTTGGAAATGAAAGACACACTTGGAGAAATGCAAAATACACTGGATAATTTCAACAATAGAATTGAACAAATAGAAGAAAGAACTTCAGAGCTCGAAGATGAGACTTTT
Source organism: Cacajao melanocephalus (assembly GCA_963573385.1). Classification (NCBI taxonomy): domain Eukaryota; kingdom Metazoa; phylum Chordata; class Mammalia; order Primates; family Pitheciidae; genus Cacajao; species Cacajao melanocephalus. Next base: position 50,022 of record CAUYLG010022478.1, on the reverse strand, counting down.
GAATTAAACCAGTCTGACAGAGGCGAAGAAAAAATAATTTTAAAAAATGAAGAAAGCCTCCAAGAAATTTGGAATTATGTTAAATGACCAAACATAATAGTAATTGGTATTCCTGAGGAAGAAGAGAAATCTGAAAGTTTGGAAAACTAATTTGAGGGAATAATTGAGGAAAACTTCCCTGGTCTTGTTAGAGATACAGACATCCAAATATGAGAAGCTCAGAGAACACCTGGAAAATTCATAACAACAAGATCATTGCCTAGGCACATAGTCATCAGGTTATATAAGGTTAAGACAAAAGAATCTTAAGAGCTGTGAGACAAAAGCATCAGGTAACCTATACAGGAAAACCTATCAGATTAACAGCAGATTTCTCAGCAGAAACCCTGTAAGCCACAAGGGATTGGGGTCCTGTCTTTAGCCTTCTTAAACAAACTAATTATCAGCCAAGAATTTTGTATCCAGTGAAACTAACCTTCATAAATTGAGAGAGAAATTCTTTTTCAGACAAACAAATGCTGAGAATTCATGACTACCAAGTCAGCACTGCAAGAAGTGCTAAAAGGAGTTCTTAATATTAAAATCTCAAAATACACCAAAATAGAACCTCCTTAAAGCATAAATCTCACAGGGCCTAGAAAATAATAACACAATGAAACAAAAATAAGGTATTTAGGCAACAACTAGCATGATAAATAGAACACCTCCTCACATCTCAATACCAACGTTGAATGTAAATGGCCTAAATGCTCTATTTAAAAGATATGGGATGGTAAAACATACAAAAATCTACCAGCCTAATATCTGCTGTCTTAAAGAGAATTGCCTAACATGTAATAACTCATATAAACTTAAGGTAGAGGGGTGGAAAAAATATTCCATGCAAATGGACACCAAAAGTGGGCAGGAGTAGCTATTCTTATGTCAGACAAAACATTTTAAAGTGACAACAATTAAACAAGACAAAGAGGAACGTTATATAATGATAAAGGCCTTGTCCAACAGGAAAATATCACAATCCTAAATATATTTACACCTAACACTGCAGTTCCCAAGTTTATAAAACAATTACAACTAGACTTAAAAAATGAGATAGGCTGCAACAGAATAATAATGTGGGACGATAGACTGCAACACAGTAATAGTGGGCGACTTCAATACTCTACCGACAGCACCACACAGATCATCAAGAAAATCAGCAAAGAAACAGTGGACTTAAACTATATCCTAGAACAAATAGATTTAATACATAGTTACAGAACATTCTACCCAACAACAGAATACATTCATTTCATCAGCACATGGAACATTCTCTAAGATAGACCATATGATAGGCCACAAAACAAGTCTCAGTAAATTTAAGAACATAGAAATTATATCAAGTATTCTCTAAGACCACAATGGAATAAAATTGGAAATTACCTCCATAAGGAACCCTCAAAACTATACAAATACATAGAAATTAAATAATCTGCTCCTGCGTGATTCTTGGGTCAACAATAAAATCAAGATAAAAATTTAAAAGTTATTTGAAGTAAACAATAATGGTGACACAACCAATCAGAATCTCTAGGATACAGTAAAATTGGTGCTAAGAGGAATTTCATTAGCATTAAGTGCCTACATCAAAAAGTCTGAGAGCACAAAAGGAAAATTTAAGGTCACACCTCAAAGGAACTAGAGAAGCAAGAACAATCCAAACTCACACTCAGCAGAAGAAAAGAAATGACAAAGATTAGAGCAAAGATTAGAGTAGAACTAAATGAAATTGAAGTAACAACACAAACTGCAAAAGGTAAATAAAAAACCTTGTTCATTGAAAAGATAAAATAGATAGATCATTAGTGAGATTAACCAAGAGAAGAAAAGAGAAGAACCAAATAAACTCAATTTGAAATGAAATGGGAGATAACTGGCACAAACGAAATACAAAAAAAGCCCATGTCACTAAAGCAAGACTAAGCAAAAAGAACAAATCTGGAGATATTATATTACCCAATTTCAAAGTATAGTATAAAGCCGTACTCACCAAAACAGCATGGTGCTGGTACAAAAATAGACAAATAGACCAATGAAACAGAATAGTGAACCCAGAAATAAAGCCAAATACTTAACAATCAACTTATCTTCGACAAAGGGCACAAAAACACAAAGTGGGAAAGGACAGCATATTCAACAAATGGTGCTGGAATTGGTAAGCCACATGTAGAAGAATCAAACTGGATCCTCATCTCTCACCTTATGTAAAAATCAACTCAGGATGGATCAAAAACCTGCTAAGATCTGAAATTATACCACCACGCCTGGCCAAAATGTATCTCTTTAAATATTCTCCATTTCATGAAACATCATTCACCTGCTTTCATTTTGTTGTCTAAACATGGTCTCTCTTAGTTGTTTGAACATACTTAAGTAACTGTTTTGCAGTATTTGTTCAATAAGTTCCATAACAAGACCTCCTCACAGATAGTTTCTGTTGATTTCCTTTGTCCTGTGGATGGGCCTTACATCTTAACTTTTTTGCATATCTCATATTCTGTGTTGTTAAAACTGGAAATTTTGAATAATATGTGGGAACTCTGGAAATTAGTTTCTCTTTCCAGGTTTGTTGTTGTTGCTGATTGTTATTTTATGGAGTTTCTTGATTGACAGCTTCTTCCGCTTCAAACTTGGCATGTGTGAGACAAAAAAATACTCCAGGTTACTCATCTCCCTGTTGTTTTTTGCATTCTTTGGGTCCTAGACAGCCTGACTTCTTCTCTCCAACTTCCATAGTTTTTTTTTTTTTTTTTTTTTTAAATCTTTGCCTTGTATACACAGTGCAATGTTTTAGTGATGTTGGCAGACAGAATGTGAAAAATATATATCCATTCCATTTTCCCACGTTTGCCTCTTTTTATAAACAATTATCTGAGATACAGTTTTACATTTTCAGAGTGATTATTTGGTTTGTCTCTACCACTACATAGTAAGCTCCATGAAGGCAAGTGTCTGGTCTGTTCCTCATGTTTTCCTTAGTGCCTGACACATAATAGGGCCTCAATACATATTTTTGAATCAACAAATATATACACCTGCTCTAGAAATCTGAAGAAGGTCAATTGCAAGTTGATTAAAATTACACGTATTTTCTCATGTGATACTGTTAGAGGCAAAACTCTGGGGCTCAACCCAGGAGGAATCCATACGTGGAGTTTCTCTGTGGGTGCCCTTAGAACGTATCCGCGGAGACAGTTGTGTATAAGTGATGTCTGTGCTACCTGTGGACACTCCCTTAGGCCAAACTCCCCCAAGAGGGCAACAAGCAGAGAAGAAGCTAGCACACAAGTATCCAGGACCACATGATAGTATAAGGGCTACTTTGTCACTTCAGCGTGACATAGGAAAATGTCAAACCTCAGGGAGTATCTAGATAATGATTGGGCAGGAAGATACTTGGAATCTTCAAAGAAGAAAATCAAACTTTTCCCATATGATTCTGAGAGGGTACCCCATAATCATTGTCAGGATTTCAAGGGTGGAGACAGTAGCAAACTACTGTTTAAAGCTGCATGAAAAAGTGTCTTCTGTAATTGTACAATAATGAGTAGTTACGTTTGTAATAGTTATCTTTTTCTTCTCCCTTTCTCCCTCTCAAAATAGGGCATCAGGTATAGAAATGTGAAAGTAACATACATAGGGTGTAAAGTTGAGATACGGCTAATGCATACATGTATGTATAAACATTTATATATATTTAATTTATGCACAGGAGAGAGTGATAGTACTCTCCCTTGTGTAATCAGGCAGTGCTTTGATTCACCAGGCATACAAGGTGTAACAGGCCTAGGAGTCATCTGAGGCTAAGAGACAGAGGCCTGGAAGAAGGCTCTGTGGTATCTGTTCTCAGGAAGGTGAAGAGCTAGCGTGTACTTGGCTTAATGGGACAATCATTCTAAACTCCAACAATAGGCTACCCTTTTGATGAGAAAGGATAAACATAGTGCCAAGAAAATTGGGCTTTCTGGATGAACAGTTTTGATTTTGCTAATTATCAGCTGCATGACCCTGAATCTCTCAACTTCTCTATCTGTAGTGTTTATCCCTGCATTGAAGATAATAGTTGTTGCTTCATTGAGACAGTCTGAGGATTATTGCATATAAGGTTCTCAGCTCAGTAAGTAGGTAAAGGATAAAGAAGAGGAGAGAGTTTTTATTGTTATGGTGGAACATTTGCTTCATAGAGTTTTCAGTAACGGTAAATGATTATATTGATCCACATACACTTTCATGCCTCTGTGGCCCTTGTGACACATGCTAGCAAGATGGCTATGGATGTGGATAGAGGCCTAGCTACAGAACATAGGTCACACAAACTGGACTATATGTGGTCTGAACCAGTGATCTGAGCTTTTTTTATTTTTTTGAGATTGTGCTGCTCTGTCGCCGAGGCTGGAGTGCAGTGGCGCCATCTCTGCTTAGCACAATCTATGCTCACTGCAACCTCCGCCTCCTGGGTTTAAGCAGTTGTCCTGCCTCAGCCTCTCAAGCAGCTGGGATTACAGGCAGGTGCCACCACGCCTGGCTAATTTTTTGTATTTTTAGTAGAGATGGGGTTTCACCATGTTGGCCAGGCTGGTCTCGAACTCCTGACCTCAAATAATCCACCCACATCAGCCTCCCAAAATGCTGGGATTATAGGCGTAAACCACCACTCCTGGCCTAATCTGAGTTTTTCATTAAGAGACTCTAGCCAATTACTCTCGATTGGCTTCAAAAAAGTGCACTTGATCATCAGCAATTTATATGCCCTAAAATCCTCAGTGAAAATTGTTAGATTTGCGTGTTAGATGCCGCAGTCCTTAGAAACTAAATAACCATGTCCACATTTAGAACATCTGGCAAAGCATCTGGCAGCTAGCTAGAACCAGGCAGGCAGAATAGAAACCCTCGAGAAATGTGACATAAGGTAGATTGCAGTGACTAAGCTCTCTCTCTCAGCATGTGTGGAATGGCGGTAATGAAAGACATATCGTGCATAGATAAAGTCCACAGATAAGCTTTTGTATTGCAGCTATGCCTGCCCTTCCGCTTTGAACTTTTGCACCAATTGCTGAAGAAGAAACTGTGGTGACCTGTTATTTTCCATAGCCTCTCTTTTTTGTCTTCATCCTCTAAGGGAAGCAAGGAAAACAAAACAAAACAAAACAAAAAACACTGACGAGAAGGCCAAAAGCAACAGGACGTGGTTCCCTCTACAGAATTTGACATTGTTGATTGCCAAATTCTTTATGAAATATTTTTCTCCCTGGCCTAACAAGGACATTGTTCTTTCTGTTTTTCTTCAAACACTTTAATCACCCCTTCTTTGTTTCCTTAACTGCATCCTCTTTTTCACCTTGCTCAGAAAATGTAGTGTTCCTTGGTCTTCTCTCTTCACGCTCCTCTTTCTTAAAGGCATAAACTTTGACAGTCATCACCTACTTGTAACGTATTTGGTTCATGCACTCACACGATCATTCATTTATACAACATCCATTTGTTTTCAGTTCCCACAAGAAAGGCACCAAACAAGGTAGTGAAAGATGCTGCTCTCAAGAGAATGACAGTCCCAGAACTGATATTCACTGCCCCTCCTACCCCTCAGTACAATTATACTGGCTATTTATTTGCTCAAATTCATTGGTTTCTGTGCCATACTAGTTTTTAAATATTTTGACCATTACAGTTAGCTGTGACTAGATGGGGTATATTAAATAACAGAGAATGCTTAAATCCAAAGTTGACATCTGTCCTGAACTTTAATAACCATATTGCTGACTTAAAAGTTCCTACTGCTATCCCAAGTATGAAGAACTATTTTTGACAAAATCCTGGTTTTCAAGGTTCAGGTCCTTTTCCTTTGAAAATCTGTATTCCAGAAGTACGAGCTCAAAGAAAGTTCAAAAATGAGCTGGCTCCTTATTTTGCAAATGAGAAAGTATCCCTTTATGAGGGATTGTGACTTGCTTCGTCATGCAGTTGACTAGAACCCAGATCCTCCGACCCTAAATTAAGTATGTCAGTAGTTTTAAGGATTTGAAAGAGTTTTCCAATTTCCTACCAGCTGCCCTGGCTTGCAAATGCAATAATAAAATTCTTTAGGTAGCACATGGTTGTGCATTATCCAGAATGTGTGAAGACAACGTGGGTACAAGTGCGTCCTCTATAATGGCTGGGAGAATGGAATAATTCAGTGTCATTCTTAGGCCAAACCTTGGGCTGCTACAAGTTTAATCTGCATGTATTTGGTGCCATTTTTTTGCCCTTTTTTACATGGTGCTTCTATAGGTCCCTACCTATTTTCAGTTTATTTGCCATGACAATTGTATGTATGGATTTCCCAGAGACAGCATTATTTCACACAACGTTTCAGAAGGTTTTAGTATTCAGGCTTCCAGAGGCATGTTCCAAATTGTTTCATATACATGTAACCACAAATGCTCACTTCCCCACCGTGCCCACTCCACACATTGAAGATACAAATGTCCTCTGCCAGATCTTGTCTCTCCATGTTTACTTAACAATATATGGTCACTGCACTGATTAGAAACATAGCAGAGAACAGGAGGTAGGAAGACTGACAACAAAACGATGACAGTTGACAGTCTGATAGGGAGGAGTCAAAAAATCATAAAAGCCATGTCAGTGAAGGGCCATCCCGGGTAGTGACAAATCGTCCGTCACATATCAATACTATATGACAGTAGAGGCCAATATGGGTATTCACAATGAAAAATCTGAAACACCAGTGGAAAAATGTCAGTTTTCTGTATCTTTTGTTTTAAAATGCCCAGATACATATCATAGATTTTTAGGAAGGTTCCCACTAAAAATTATTTAAATGTCTTAATGGTGTTTTACAGAAATAATAGTATAACAGCAATGCTAATAATAGGAAGTAGAAGGAAAAGGAGAAATCTTCTTGTTTCCCTAAGATGACTAAAGTTTTTTTCCCATTTATATTGTCAAATGTAATTCTCAAATGAATCTGATGAAATAGGTGTGACTTTAACCATTGCTGTTTGAACTAATAGTTAAGGATGCAAAATAGTAAAACAATAATATGAAGTAGAATTTCCTAAATCACCCTTCTAGGATGGACCATAGAAATCTTTCCTTCTAGGGTGTCTCAAAACATACAGTGTCCACATTCCTGGGTTTCTCAGATGGCCATTTTGATGGACCCCACACCTCAGGTATCTAAGGCTGGTTGACTCTAAGAAAATCTGGCATAAAATGCTCCTCTACTGCCTTTTTGGGATAATTTGGCCATTTCTACTTTCTGGTCTAACAGGAAGTCCTTCTGTGTCTCCTGCTCTCAGTGTCTTCTGGAAAATTCCATGACACAATATTCTGACTTTGCATGGTTGTAGAGTTCCCGCCATTTGACTGTGACATTCAAACAATGGAGGAAGGGGGAGCCAAAGGGGGGGTCAATGTGGGTGGAGACAAAAGCAAATATTCCAGCATCTACTGCAAGAAACTGTCCCATTCTCCTCCCATGACCTCCAGGTCACCACATCACCTAACATTTGCACCGCATGTCTCCACCCTTCATTGTATCTCTGGAGCTGTCGAGGAGTAGCATTTGTCTTCTGATACATCAGGGGTCTTACTTGCCAGGCTGGGTGTCAGCTCTGATGTGTGCAGTCATGTGTCATTTCTATCAAACTCCTTAGATCTGGCAAATTAGAACTGTGAGTGGCTTCCACCCATCAGCCCTTTAGACAGACTTGGATACGTTTCAACCAGAAAGGGTCACAGTCTCAGCCTTTTAAATCGGGCACCTTTTATGAGCTGAGACATGTCTGCTAGAATTCATCTTGTTACAGTTGGTGGTGAACATTGCAAGTAGATTTCAACCAGCTCCATGCAGATGCTAGAAGACAGCACCTTCCCTCAAACCAATAACAAATACTTCTGCCGTTTGCCTCTTCTGATACCCATTTTGTTCATTTCCTTTGGAAGCTCTAGCTGAACTGTCAGTTCCCTGTGGTGATGGCCAACTGGATAATACATTCATGTATGGGCTTTCTCTCCCTCTTTTACTCCCTGTTCCTCCTCCCTGGGATTATGTCCCAAATAAACCACCAGGCCTTCAAGCCTTTATTGATAGCTTTGCTCTGGTTGGGTGGATTGGAGGAAGGAGGAGCAGTGGAGCCCACACTAAGGCATTCCTGCTCCGGGTAAAAAAAAACTGTAGTAACAATTAAGAAAATGAGAGCCAATATTTACTGAGCACTTAACATGTACCAAACATAGTTGAGAATGCTTTACATGCTCTAACACATTTAGTGCAATGTGTGCATTTTACAAATGAGAAAAGTAAGTCTGTGTTTAAGTGACTTGTTCTGAGTACCACAGGGCAGAATTAGGGCATTACGCTAGTTAGGTGGTCTGAACCTAGATTCAGAGTTCTGACCACTGCATGAGACTCAGGGTTAAGTCATCAATTGTTTGAAAACCTTGGGGAGGCAGAGAGGTCATTTATTTTATTATTATTATTTCTTGAGACAGAGTCTTACTCTGTCACCCAGGCTGGAGTGCAGTCGCATGATCTTGGCTCACTGAAACCTGTGCTTCCTGGGTTCAAATAATTCTCCTTCCTCAGCCTCCCAAGTAGCTGGGATTACAGGCATGCTCCACCACGCCTGGCTAACTTTTGTATTTTTAGTAGAGATGGGGTTTCACCACGATGGCCAGAATGGTCTCGAACTCCTGACCTCAGGTGATCCACACCCGCCTTAGCCTCCCAAAGTGCTGGGATTACAGGCATGAGCCACCGTGCTGGCAAGAGGTCATTTGTTAACTGCCAAAGACTGTTCTGGTGTTAGCAATGTTTGGAACACGTGCTTGGAGTGGAGGGTATCAGCCATCTCCTGTACACTTGTGCTGGTCAAATACAATGAGCTCAGCCTTTCTCTGGTGTAGGGTGGACTGAGTCCCAGTTTAAAGGCCCTCATTTCTGGGGTCCCCCATACGGGCATGATTCCATCCTTCACACCAAGAGAAGGCAGGGTACTTCCATGGCTTTGGCACACACACAGTGGCCAGAAGCTTTGAATATCCCTTATGACACTAATGACCTCGATCAATCTCTCTCTCTCTCTCTCTCTCTCACCCCGCTTCTCTCTCCCTCACACACACACATACACCCACACACCCACAATAACATAAACACACACCTCTTTAAAACTACCAGTGCGAATACATTTAATCCTGTGTGTTAAAAGGGCTAACTGAACTGTAAAACTCTCTCTTTGTAAACTAAGGCAAATGCAATGCAGCATGGACTTAATGGATTTAACCTACTCTGCAGCAATCAGGTCCACCCCTGGACCTGCACATCTCACAGACTGCAGCACTTCATGTTGGGTAGAGCCCACCTCCCCAGAAGCTGTCTCACACCTCCACTCTGAAATAGCAGCCGGCCCTGCCACTGGCCAGTTTGTGATACAATAGCTTCCTTGGAGCATACTTATAAATATTTATGACATCAAGCCAGCAGTAATGGGCTGCTATTCAAACACACCTGCTGGGGAAGAAAGAAATAAAATAGAAAGAAAACACATACACACTCACACGTATTTGTGCTCACTATATGAAGGTCATTTAGACATTTAGTCCTAGAGAGCACATGTACAGAATGATCAGAATAATCACTGCTTTTGCAGGGTCTGTGGTCCACACACATAGTATCCTGGAGGAAGCAGGACAAGGACTCATTTTGTTTGTAAATGTTGCTTCCTCCAATAATGAACATGTTTGTTGAACTACGGTTGAAAAATACTGAACTGAACAAAGCATAAGAAAAATAGTATCTACATATCTTACCTCCCTGAGGTAATAGTGTTGATATTTTGGAATATTTCTTTTATGCTCTAGGAAATGCATACTCTTAATGCTTTTTGGAGTCTTGCTTTATTACAGTTAATGGTATAGTGTCTTTAAACAGTTTGAAAGTCTTTTCTAATTTGATAGTTGAAAAGGATCTTTTGTTGTTACGATTTGCATTGATTTGATTATTGAGGGCTGCTTACTAAGTCAGTTAAAAAAGATTTACTTCAACACTACTGAGTGTAAAGCCTCTCCTATTGGTGATGGGAGGCAAAGAGGCATTGGACAGAATCCCTGTTCCCAAAATGCTTGCAGTCTGGTGGAGCAGAAAAGGAAGCTTTTGCCTTCGGTGTGTAGTAATCATTATTTCTTCTTTTGTGGCCTGTGTATTCAGGTCTTTTAATAGTTTGGTTTTTGGATGGAGATCCTGAAAATTCAGTGCTGCTTCTTTCATTGAGTGAGGGGGTCAACATGTTAGGAAGAGATGCTTCATTTCAGTCCCCCATGCTATCATCGAGTCAGCTTTCAGAATAAAGAATGGCATGCATAATATTGCCCATGCGCTTTCTCTCAAAGAATTTAGAAAACACTTGCCCTCAGAGGCCTGAAATTAATTCTATCAGCAGTCTTAAAATGGACAAAAAAGGGCTCAGGGTAAACCAAGTCAAAAGAAGGGAAAGAGGTCAAATGACTGATCCCAGTTTAAAATGTATATATGTGCCATGCTTTTTACATGATATTATAGTTTTGGGATTATTGGGAATAGCCTTTGGCAGTGTAATAGGTAAATAAGCTTCAAATTTGATCTTGGTTTATTATTTTTTTTTCTGTGGATTTCCAGGCACCTGCTATATTATCTTCTGCAGCCAAATAGTAAAGAGTTAGGATCGTTAAAAACAATACCTTATTGAGTACACTTTGCATATCAGATTTAGTGCCTGAGTCCAGAGAAACCCAGAGATGGCAGAGAGGTGGTAGCTGTGCCCAAGGAACCTCCTGCCTCAATAATCTAAGAACTGGACTAGCACTCACCTAACTGGGTAGTTTCAATGGTGTTCACAGGGCAAGGGCCATCAACAGATGCTAAAACAGTGTGGAAAGGCTGATGTGTAATAGATGATTGCAAAGTGCCTAAGTAACACTCCGTATACAACTTAATCTTCACATAAAAAGTGCTGCCACCGAGTGACTAAACTCACCTTCACTAAGAGCAATTTAATCAGACATTACCTGCCTCCTGTTGTGATATGAAATGAAATTCAGTGCTACTCATGAATGTAGCTTGCTTAAAATATTTAATCTAAAATGAATTAAATCTTAAGCTCTGCATTCCAGATTGCAGGAAATACGGGGAATAGGTTAACAAGTTAAATAACACCGTAAGAAGACAATTAGACAAATTCAAAATGTGGGACATTTGTACTAAATAAAATAGCTTGGACTCTTCATCTAGGTAACATGAAAACAGAATGAAGTAGTGATTCTTGATTAAGGAAATTTAACAAATTTAACATTATATGAAATGTGTGCTTCTTGGTTAGAATTTGAGTTTTTTAAAAAAATCCTAAACTATAAACCAACTTTGAGAACGACTACATAAATTTGAATGTAATCTGATTGTTATATGATATTAGAAAATTGCTTAATTTTGTTAGGTGTTTAAAATGGTTATATGGGCATATGGAAACATGTTTTTGTTTTTGGATATGCCTGATAAGCTATTTATAGATGGAATGTCACAATGGTTTATCAAAAATACAGATAGGTAGATAGGTAGATGGATAGAGGTAAATAAGAGAAAAATGATACATAGGAATATAGGTAGATGAAGCAAACGTGACAAAATTTTAAAAATGTTGAATCTTGGTATTAGATTGGTGCAAAAGTGATTGCGGTTTTGCCATTATTTTTAATATGAGCTGTCATTAACCTAATAAGGAAATGAGTAGTCATTAAAATATAATGTCTACTCTTCTCTAGATTTACAGATTTTCATAATACAAAGATTTTTTAAAGTACTATCTGTATCAAGTGACCTCAAAATCCCTGGGGAAAGAGAAAGACCATGTTATTGTTTTCAATGTTTTTAATGCCCAAACGGAAGCAGAAAGAGTTAACTCAGATCACTTACTCAGAGATTTAGAAACAAGGTACGGTTGTGGATTTTCTGGAGAGTCACAGGAGGCCTACCGTTTGGATGAAATGTTTCAGTTTTCCTAACAGTTCTCATCTATGTTTTTTCTTCAGATATTTCACCACCCATCCTCTTTTGTTTCATAGCAGAGCGCTGAAGTAGAAAGCGCGTGCTATTTAGAGCCAGAAGTTGTGGGTTTTAATCCAAGCCTGTCACTTCTAGCTTCTGGATCTGAGGCAGACTAATTACCACTTTAATATTCACTTTATTAAACTGTAAACATTGGATATTAAAATTACTTACTTCCCAGAATGACCGTGCAGCTAGGAGAATGCTTTGTAGAGTTGGCATCTATATTGTACGGTCTGAAATGTGCCCTCTTTCACATTCCTATATTGAAACCTAACCCCCCAGTACTTCAGCATGTAACTGTATTTGGAGATAGGGCCTTTAAAGAGGTGATGAAGTTATCCAGTGTGAGTGGCATTCTTCTAACAAGAAGCATGTTGGGCACAGTGAGAGACACAGGGGCGGGGCATACACACAGAAGAAGGGCCGTGCGGGGACACAGTGAGCAGGTGGCTGTCTGCAAGCCAAGGAGAGAGGCCTCAGAGGAACCTCTGTCACCCTGATTTTGGACTTCCAGCCTCTAGAACTGAGAAAATAAATTTCAGTGGTTGAAGCCACTCAGTGGCATTTTGTTTTGGCAGGCTTAGCCAGCTAATGTATGTACCATGTGCATTGTTATTTTCTTTTATTCTCTTTATCTAATTGCTATGCAATACTGTTACCTTCCAGGACCAGTTTTTTTTTTTTTTTTCCTTTTGTTTCTCACACAGCTCCGTTATGGACCCTATTCATCCAGCAGCCTTGCTCAAAGGATGACCCCATGACATGCATATTCCTTCCAGGGTCCCTAAATCTCCTGATGGGACAATCAACAGTAGATTTCAATTCTCACTGAAACTATTTTTCAGTGTGCCAGTCAGTCATTTTCAGATGTTTAAGGAGTGCCAACTATGTGTCAGACTGTTATGGGCACTTGAATACTTAAGAGAAATCAAAATTAATGCCAAATTATTTTGCAGCCATTAGACAGCAAGGGTTACAGAAGGTGTTTCCTTCTAAGCACTTCAGGGAAAAAATACGGTTTCCACTAATTCTAACAAATGGTACCTCACTCAAATGGTACCATTTGGAATGTGTATAGTTTTATTTGGAGTGCGAGCAGTTGGAAGATCAATCAATTAATACATCATTTGATCAGCAAATATTAATTAATGTTCCATATGAAACAGCAACAGCAAAACAAGAGTATAAGGGAACTTGCCCTCAGAGAACTTACACAAAGTTGTGAGAGACGCAAGATAGAAAATTAGAAGAGATGTCACAAGGTAAAACATGTATAATTAGTGCCCTGCCATCATTGGGTTGGTTACCTCTTGGTTACTTTTAACTTGATTTCCCCATGCGCTTATTACTTAACTCTTTCTGCTTCCCCACATCCTCTTTCTTTCCTTTTGTGTCTGGCAGCATCATTGCCTCTTTCCCATCCTTCTGTTAATATTGAATCATAATATCTTTCTGCCATCTTCCATTCCACTCATGTGACTGTTAAAGGTACACATACATCTCAAAGCTGCGGTGACAAATATGAGAAAATGAAGTTGAATGGGGGCTGATTTAAAAACAAATGAAGGCTAGAGTGACCCAGAGTGAAATATATATGCGTGTGTGTGTGTGGTAATAGCAGCCAGAAACAGCCCTGCAGGAAAAAAAATTATTGGAGGGCAAGGATGGTTGAAAAGAGAATTTAAAATAAGCATTTGTATTTATCTTTGTTAAAGGCCGGAGAGGGCAAGGGTTCTGGAGAGGGCAGGCAAGATCACTGCAATGTGCAGAAGCTGAGCCACCATTTTGGCATCGGGGTCATTTTTAAAAGCTGGAAAGAAGGACTTGTGAATGACTTCTGTTTCTGGATCAGAATTGGAAATTAGTAAGGGTGCATACTTATTGCTATTCACATGGTGATACTCATCACATATGCATGGTAATTAGGTTGTCGATTTGGCATTAGCAGGTAAGAAAAAGGGTAAACTTGCTGGGGTGCGTTAGACTATAATCGGGGCAGCAGAAGCCAAATATAGAGCAAAAATCATTCCCGTGTCTCGTTAGGGATGCTTCTGCCAAAGGGGAAGGGAAGTCTGGGCCTGAGAGGCGTGGGATCCTGGGACAAGGGCCCCTCTGTCAGGACCCATCACCAAGAAGGCTTATAACCAATCTCTTTCTCTCTCTCTCATTCTCTCTGGCTCAATAGTGACCACTCTTTTCAAATCTCTGTTTTGCTCCTGTTCCACTTTCCTCTCTATAGCTCTGTTTGCTTGGTCCCCTGTTATTTTTCTGCTTTCATTCCCCGTCTTTCTCTTTCAGTCATTCTCTCTGGCTCGATAGTGATCCCTCTTTTAAAATATATGTTAAATCTATGTTTTTCTCCTTCTCTCTTGTCTATAGCCTGGTTTCCTTGTTCTCCTCTTATTTTTTTGCTTTTAAATCTTCAGTACACGCAGGGCTTTTTCTTGGTGCTGACTCTGGCTCTAACTCTACATAACCCTTGGACTGGCATTTCTGCAACTAGGTGGGTTAGTTCCCCAGTGATCCAATCACAAATCCCCAGGCAAATTTGCAGAGGCACAGCTTATGGAAAATTTAGGTTCTGAAGTCTGCTTGTGAGACAAAAACTAGACTTGGCAAATCTCTTTCAAAGCACTTCACTGGAAACTGACACATCACTTCTTAGTGAGTCAGGTCCAGCTGTGTTATCCTTTAGTGTTGGGCTAGTATGGTTTCTTTAGATGAGTATGAGATGAAGTTGTGCTTTGCCTTTAGCAGGCAAACATTATGAAACATGGGCATTGTAAACATGAGCAGGACCTTAGCTTGGTGAGATGCCTACATTTTCAGTGGTGCTTAGGGAAGAATACAGACTTGGTGGGGACAGTATATTCATACCAGCCATATTAAGGCCACTGAGGCCGTACATATCTCCTTAATGAGTGGGATGCCGGGAATCTCTTATACAACTTTCGTTTTTTTTCGTTTTCTTTGTCTCCCTCCACCTTAATGTATATTTGCATTCCTTAATGTGATGTGCGTGTACTGTAGTGGGCTCCATTCACTCAGGAGTCTACCTGTGGCTCAGCAAAATGAAGGTGAGTGGTCAGAGGCCTGGCAGATGATTCAGCCGTGCATCAAAAAGGTCAGGTTTCTAGAGAGGATGGAAATGGGAGCAGCACCCCGTATAAACCTCTTAGAATGATGCCAGGGGAGTTTTTATTAGGGAATAATGAAGTCTGACTTTGTGGATACCAAGTGACTATTAGCAGATAGATCCTTCTAGGGTGATGGGTTGGGGTGGGGAGTAATTATTCTAATTGTCCTTATTCTTGAAACAAAGAGACTAAGAATGGTTATACCTGGCCTCTTTTCCACTATCAAAAATCAGTTTCTCAGAATTCAAAGTAACAACTGTTTTTAAGTTTAGATAAGTAGAAGTCTCATGTAAGGCTCTCTAGCACAGCAACTGTGAATCCAGATGCTGCAGCTGGATAGACCTGACTGCCACATTCACTGTAGCTTTAGGCAAATTGTTTAACCTTTCAGAGCCTCAGATTTTCCACTATAAAGTGGGCATTGCTAAGACTTGCCATCCAGTTGTCTCTCAAGGATTAAGTGAGATTAATGCACAATTCCTGGCACATCATACATGACACTATGCATCAGAGTTCATAAAGACTAACTTGAGCCTTGGTGTGTGAGGTGGTCTTTGGAAAATAAGAAAAAGGACAGGAGACGGGCAGATGGTTTAGAAAACTGGGCAGGACAACCTCTGTGAAGTGCATCTCTGTGCAGTTTCACTGGGCCTGTGCTCAGAAGGTCTTATCAGGCAGGACACGCCATACGCTTAAAGGTTAGCCCCTAGGGGCCTATTGAGGCTAAACCTTTCTTTGGGCAAAGTTAATCCCTCACAGATTAGAAAAGCAATGAGAAAAAATTGCAAGGGAAAAATATGACTTAGTGAGTGATGGAAATAGAAAGGGAAAGAAAGGTGTGAGAGAAAAAGCAACAGGACTCCAAGGAGGGAGCTGGAAAAGTGTGGCACATGAACAGACACTGGGAAGTCAAGAGAGGGCTTACTTGTGTAAATAAATCAGAACTGGCATTTATTGTAACGATTGCTAGAGACTAAATAAAAATCACAGACCCGGCCAGGCATGGTGGCTCATGCCTGTAATCCCAGCACTTTGGGAGTCTGAGGCAGGCAGATCACAAGGTCAGGAGTTTTAGACCAGCTTGGCCAACATGGTGAAACTCAGACCCTACTAAAAATACAAAAATTAGCTGGGTGTGCTGGCATGGGCCTTTAATCCCAGCTACTCAGGAGGCTGAGGTAGGTGAATTGCTTGAACCTGAAAGGCAGAGTTTGTAGTGAGCCGAGATCGTGCCACTGCACTACATCCTGGGTGACAGAGCAAGACTCCATCTCAAAAAAAAAAAAAAAAAAAATCACAGACCAGCTATTATGGATAACATTACAAAGACTGTGCTAATACCAACTGCCTGTGGCTCCTTTGGTGTCCTTTTCTTCTGCTCTTCCCTGCTGTCCCTGGTGACCTGCTTGGAGGATTTGAATCAGCCTTGCAAGGGTTTTCCCTGAGTTCCATTTCTCTTTAGCACTCCCCTCCTACCCTTTGTCTCCTAGCTTTCACCCCACCTCACCACTGCACTATATCCTTGCACACAGATACATACGTGTTCATACACATATACACATGCCCACTCTTACTTTGGGAACTTCTCAGATTCACTGTATTCACATGGGGAGCTCTTTCTTCACCATGTTCGTAGGAGGCCATTTGGCCTAAGATGAGTTTCCTTATACCAAATTTCATCTTCATCAAACCTGCACCTAATTCACCTTCGAAGAACATCTCTCAGGCCTCACCTATAGCAATCACCATTTGCTTTTTCAACCCCTACAGCTGGGCCCTTTGTAGTTACTGGAACTTAATAAATATGAGTTTGAATAATTGACCCGTTCTTATGATTTATCAGAAGCAGCTTTTCCTACGTCTAAGTCTTCCCTTAAATTAAAAGGGAGGGCCTGCCACTCAAGCCTTCCAATTCTCTAAGCAAGAAAAGCAATGTCCCTGGAGATGATAAACTATTCCTAAAGCTTCAGTCCTCACATGCCGGCTTCCCTCTTTGTGAGAGCAGAGAAGAATGAGAAGCAGCCCATTAATTCAGCAGTCATAGTGTTTTCCTTGCAATGTCCTTGATTTTATGTTCTAGTGATTCTTCAACATCATAGGTTAAAGAGGTACGTTGGCTATGGAAACCTCTATGCAAATTGAGAGAGCAAAACTCTTTAGTCCCCTCCTCCTTGTCCTTGCTGAATCTCTTCCTTTTCCTTTAACACCACTAGATCCTCAGATTTCCTGTCTAGGTTCGGCTGTATCAGCCTGCCTTTGCATATGCATGTCTGATGGGCTCTAGTACCTGGCATTGGCTTATGGCTTTCAGCTTTTCAAACACGTCTATTATTCTCAGTGCTCTGATGAGACACATAGGGCAGGTGTCATTGTCATCATCAACACCAGCTTTTAAAATCTCAATCATTTTACAGTTATGCAAACTGAGACCAAAGTAATTGGGATAAATTAATCAAAATGGAAATTCAGGCTTTTGATCCAGATTTTTCCATCATTGATTTCCTTCATCTTTACTGCTGAAGGCGAAGATGGCAAATATATGGCATTTTTGTAGGCACTTTCTACTCTGGCACCCAGTGTAACTATTCTGGTTCTCTTGTTTCTTCCTAAAGTGCCTTGGATGGCTTAGAAACACTTGTAATATTGTTCTGGATAATCACTATCAATTGAACAAAGATGGCAAATAGCACACAATTTTCAGTCTTAGCCAAGGTCAGAACTTCCCAAGTGATATTGGAAGTAAGAATTCCTACAGAGTAAAGGCTTTGAAATGTCGTAGGATGACTTAGCCGGAGAGGCATCAGGGGCAAATGCAAGGGAACTAATTTTTTTATTTTTATTTTTAGACAGAGTTTCACTGTCGTCACCCAGGCTGGAATGCAATAGCCTGATCTTGGCTCCCTGCAATCTCCACCTCCTGGGTTCAAGTGATTCTCCTGCCTCAGCATCCTGAGTAGCTGGGATTATAGGTACCCATCACCACACTTGGCTAATTTTTGTAATTTTAGTAGAAACGGGGTTTCACCATGTTGGCCAGGCTGATCTCGAACTCCTGACTTGAGGTGATCCACCCGTCTCTGCTTCCGAAAGTGCTGAGATTATAGGTGTGAGCCACCATGCCCAGCCACAGGGAACAATTTTCATGAGTGCCTTTGTTTATTTTAGAAGTTTGTGTTAATTCTACTTACAACCTATTGAGATTAGCAATGTTATTTCTGGTTTTCAGTTGAGGAAACTGAGGCTCAGCATTGAAGTCACTTTCCCAAACACAGAGTCAAGCAAGAGGGAATCTGCATTAGATGCAACATCTGAGCCAGAAGCTCTGCCATAAATCTGCCCTCACCCACTCTCTTCCCAGCTCTTCAAACCGAACTTCTTTTCATCTTATTATAATAGCATGCATCTCAACATTAAAAGAGAATGGCTATAGAAAAAAAATATGGGGCAGAGAAAAGAGATAAGTACAGTCACAATGTCAGGATTTGTTGTGTGTGATCTTGTGTATAAAGGTATGAAGCCAGAATTGGCTCTTTTTTTCTCCAAGGTCTGTGTATGTTTAAGTATTATCCTGCACAAGTATGTAAATTTTAAAAGCCATTTCTCAATCCTTTTTCTATTTCCTTGAAGATGCCCTTATGATACCATGCATGTGTGTATGTGTGACAATTTTCTCTTTGCCGCTCTACAGTTAGTGGATAAGGATCAATGATTGTGGCAGAAGGAGGAGGAATAGAAAAGAATATCAAAGGCTCTATCAGCCACCCAGTATTGATTAAACACTTTCTGTGTATCTTCCATTGTTCTAGGCACTGTGGGCACCACAGAGAGTGTAAGACGGGTCACTTCTTTCTGAGACATTATAATGAGCTTAATTTCAAAGACCTCAATATCTGATAGAAGAAAAATAATGTCTGAATTAGGAAAGTAATAGAATCACAAAAAGCTAGGAGTTGAAAGAGACTTAATGTTACTTGCTGCTGCCTCCCTCACTGATGGATGAAAATGAAATCGTGCTTATGCAGCTTCACTGACAGGAAGCTCATGCTCCCTTGTAATGGCACATGTTTACTCCATCACTTGTGCCCAGTGACCCTGGTTCTGCTGTCAGGGCAGCTTAGAAAACATCTCTTTTTTTTCCTCATAAAAATGCTTGATATATTGGAGGGTGGCTACTGTCTCTTCCCTTAGCTGCTGCTTTCCTGTCTCCTCTTTCTTCAACCATTTCTGTGGTCATGCTTCAGAAACTTCACCATTCCTCCTCGGAATCCCCCTAGTTAGTATTAACAAGATTACTGAGAAAGAAGTATTGGGTTAAGAGAGACTTTATTTCTGTGTGCAGTTTGCAAACCAAAAAGTTACGGACTTCAGTGAGAAACAAAGATGCCTTCCCAGAGAACAAAGGGAAGGCTATGTTTTATAGAAAAGGTTCCCACCCAGGTCCCCACATGGGCCCACTTATGCAAATGAGGGATGCATGCTTGCTTAGTTCTGACTGATTGATGCTTGCTGACATCTGATTGGTGGATGCAGCTCACAGTCTATTGGTTGATTCAGGCAGCATAAACAGAAACAGGCAACTTTGAAAGTCCCAAAGTTAAGTGTGTGGGGATTTTCCTGGGATGCAGAGTACCTGTGTGACCTTTCTGCAGCAAATGGTTGCTTGGCTGTATTTTACATGTAGGTGCAGTTAACCACCCAGGATCCATCTTTAAGGATTCGCCCTTTCAGAGTTTACGTTAACCGGAATCCTTTTTAAATGTGATTGAGGGAAACAAGTGCAGTCCTCCAAGGCTGGCTGACTTGGGCAGAAGATGCTGCACCTTTTTTCCAGCACTGAACACTATGCCTTTTTTATTGCAGGCTAAGTTTGTGGTAATATTTTAGCAGCTGCAAAATGCCATTGGCACCTATTAAATGCATGCTGGTAACCTTCATCAAATTATTTTCTTGGAAATGGATGTCATGTCAAAGGCCCTCTAGGTCAGTTTTTAAGTATTTTGAGAATGTCATCAGACTTGAGTGCTAATTCTGGTTTTACTACTATTTGTCTGTGGGTCCTTGGGCAAGTCCCTTTTTCTGGGCTTCAAGTTAATATCCCTGTTAAATAAGGCAATTGAACTATTGATGCATGATCTTTCAAGTCTCTTATACTATTAAATTTCTGAGTGAAGGCTAAATTCCATCTCCCATAAGAACAATTGCATTTTTGAAACCACATGCAAAATTTCACATTTGCCCCAGTTACGTGTGTCCCATTTATTCCAGTATGTTTTGGCTCATGTTCCCAAGCTTTTAAGATCTTTCTGAATTCCAGGCCATAACTGAATGCATTGACTGTTGTGCTTTACCATGGTTCATTGGTAACAGATCAGCCATTTAAGAAGCTCTTTTAAAATATTGCCTGACCAACTTCCTGATCTTGACTCGTTTCAACCTTGATTCCTCAATTCAGCCCATTCCTTGCTACCAACACTCCTTAGTTTATTAGCTGGCACTTTCTAGAATCTACCCTTCGCTGCTTTTGAGAAATTGCAATTAAAATGATGTCTTTAGTCTCCAGGCTTATCTCCTTTTCACTTTTCTCAGTTCCTCAGAGTTCCCTGATTAAAATTTATCATGTCTACAGAATTCTTTATTCATGTGTGATGAACATTTTATCATTTAATTTTTGGCTGTCCAGCATTCAGTTCATTCTCGTTTTTGAAGAGTTCCCCTGTTGCACATAGTATTGGTAGATTTCAGTACCATACCTCTCACAATAGAAGCCAAAGTGAGACCTTTCTCCTCTCAGTGCCACAGCCAGTAAAGAAGCACATTCCTTACACTTGGCCAGTGAGATATTTCTGTTCAGGGCTCTGATTCTGGAGAAAATGATACAAAGATGGAGGAATGTTTGAGGTGAGTTCCCTGGCAGGCAGGTTTGATTGTTTTCCTTGGTGGCTGTTGCTGTCTCCAGCTGGAGGGTGTCTTTACAAAATCTCCTATAACACAGATGCCATATGTCCTGCCTATTGATTTTCAAGAGGTCTTGACATTTTCTAAGCCTTCATCCTCATCTTCTCACTTTTATGAAACTCCCCTATATTTCCTATGGATTCCTCCTATAATTAAGGTAGTCAACGATTGTAACTATTTGTAACAAAGATTCCTGAGAAAAACATCACTGTAGATACTGCAGGGTGTAATCATCACCAAGACACTGCCACCCAAGAACATATCTTCTTAAAGAAGATTATTGTGCAAAACACTGGCTACATCTGCAAACCCCCTGGGCACATAGACCCAGACCGCTCCCTTTGTGAGCCTTGCTTCTGCTCAGGCTTGGCGTTCCCAAGTTACCCCATCTCTGGCTTTGTTTTCTTGTT
The DNA here is from genome assembly GCA_963573385.1 of Cacajao melanocephalus. NCBI lineage: Eukaryota > Metazoa > Chordata > Mammalia > Primates > Pitheciidae > Cacajao > Cacajao melanocephalus. The sequence continues at coordinate 28,396 of CAUYLG010022478.1, read as the reverse complement.
CCCCACTTTTTGGACTAGCATGCTGCTTGCTTGCTTTCTCTGTGTATGGTGGTCTTAGCCAAACAGTCTCGGCTTTGACCCGTCCTTGTTCCAGGCTTCCTTGTGCTGTTTATCAGTTACTTTACTTTCTGAAGAACGAAAGTGCTACAGCTGTCCTTCTGGCCTGAATTGAGTCTCTCTTCATTACTTGTTCCCTTGGCAACATCAACCAGTTGCATAGTTTTAAATATCAACTTCTTGACAGTGATTCCAAACTTAACATCTCCAGTCCTGACCTTTACCCTGAATTCCAGGCTCATGTTTCCAACTGCCTGATCCACATTTACAATTAGTTATATAATAGGCCTCTCAAACCTACCCTATTTTAAATTAAGCTTACAGATTCTGCTCCTAATCCTGCTGCTACCACAGCTGCCCCTGTTAGCGGTGGCTAGCTACTCTCTCATTTCCTCTGGCAAAATACTTTAGGATTATTTTTACCTGTTCTTGTTCTCTTACACCTCACATTGGATCTCTTTGGAAAGTTTGTTGGATAAATCTTCAAAATATATCCGTGATCTAATTTATAAATTTAGTATAATACCCCTCCAAATACCATTAGATCTATTTCAAAAGCTAGCTAAGTTGATTATAAATTTACTTGGCAAACAACAAGCCATAGAAGCTCTTCTGAAAAGGAACAATAAAGGTGTGTTAGTTCAACCAGATACTAGAACATGTTCTTAAAACCTTTACAAGTAAAACAATGAGGATTGATGCATGAATAGCACAAAAGACATTAAAAAAGAATAGAAAATCTAGAAATAGACCACATTTTACGTAAAATTTTTTAGTACAATGAAACTAGCACCTCAAATTAGTGCAATAGAGAGCAAACCTGTCGAAGGGAGCAGAGATAAAAGCTAGATATCTTTATGCCTTATTTTGCGTATTTGAGATCAAAACTAAGTAATATCCCACATAATGACAAAATGAAACCAAAATAAAATAGAAATAAAACAATTTCTAATATTTAAAAGCAAAATAAAACGAATAAACCTTGAAATGTCATATATTTTTGACATAACTATACAAAATGGAATCATTTCAAAAGAATTTAAAACAAATGATTTTTGTGCTACACTCAAAGCATAAAATAAAAATATAAGAAACTATCTTAAATTAGTTTTTTTATTTGTTTATTTATTTATTTATTTATTTTTACTGGTGCCGTGACATCATGTTGCTAATACGATATTGATAGTGTTTTGAAACATATACACTTACATATATACTTTTACACAGATGGTAAGATGATGAGTCTGGAGCAATTTGCTATACAGGAAGCCAGGAAGCTATCAAAGACTGCTAAGATAATATCAAAAGGAGACAGGATCCAACTTGAGGATGCTCCCTTTGACCAGATATTGGACATTTTTAACATTGAAAAGAATAATTGGATTTCTGCTTCTAGGAATGTATAATAGATGCCTTTTTCCCTATTCCTTCTGCTAAGGGCAAGTAAAAACCCTGAAACTGTATTAAAAGTCCATAAGACTCTAAAAGATGGAGAGAAGAGGGTACTGGTGACCTCAGGACCAAAGAAACAACACTGTCATCAGTTCTGTGGGTTTTCTTTTTGCCTCATATATCCTAGAATTAGAGGCCAAGGAAACAGTACCTTGAAGGAAACAGTGAGTGCAAGCAAAAAAGCCTACCGTCTCCAAAACAAAATATGTAAGGAAAGAATTAAGCCCTAATAAACCTACAATTACATTTAAAATAAATGGTCTCAATACACCCATTAAGAGATTGGCAGAAAAGAAAAATTATATGACCATATTAATTGAAGCAGAGCATGCAGCAAAAGGATGCAACAAAATTCAATGCCTATTTATGATTAGGAACTCTGAAAGAAAGAGAGAGAAGGGATCATATTAAACTTGATAAAGAACAGCTATGAAGAACTGAAGTTAACATTACATTTAACAGAGAAAGATGGGATGCTTTCTAAGTTTAGGAACAAGGAAATGATGCCTGCTTTCACCACTGTTATTAAACCTAGCACTGGAAGTTGTAGTCATTTCAATGTAGCAAGAAAAGAAAGTAAAATCATAAAGACTAGATAGAAATTATATGCACATACACACACACACATGCATACACACACAGACACATATATACTTTTTGTTTTAGTTAGCATATGACATAATTGTCTGTGTAGAATATCCCAGAGAACCTACAAAAAACTTCTTGGAACTAATAACAAGTTTGGCAAAGTCACAGAATATAAGATAAACATATGCAATTCAGCTATATTTTAGCAATAAACATGTAGACACCAAAATTTAAAATACAACTCCATTTACAGTTGCTCAAAAAAAAAAGAGAAACACTTAGGTATAAATTTAACAAAACATATACTAATATTGCATGTTGAAAAATACAAAATCCTGGTGAAATAAACCAAAGAAGATCTAATCAAATGGAGATGCATACTATTTTCATGGATTAGAAGACTCAACATGGCAAGGATGTCAGTTCTTCCTAAATTGCTATAAAAATTTAATGTAATCGCCATTAAAATCTCCAGAATATTTTTTTGTATCTATAGACAAGATTATTCTAAAATTTACACAGAAATACAAAGGACTAGAATACAGAAATAATTTTGTAAAAGATAATAAAAGTGAGAAGAATCAGTCTACCCTATCTCAAGACTTACTATATAGCTACCTACATAACATTGATAGAAGAACAGGCAAGGCCAGGCACGGTGGCTCAGGCCTATAATTCCAGCACTTTGGTAGGCTAAGGCAGGCAGATCAGGAGTTCAAGAGATGGAGACCATCTTGGCCAACATGGTGAAACCACATCTCTACTAAAATAAAAAAATTAGCTGGACATGGTGGTGCACACTTGTAGTCCCAGCTACTCAGGAGTCTGAGTCAGGAGAATCCCTTGAACCCGGGAGGCAGAGGTTGCAGTGAGCCAAGATTGCACCTTTGCACTCCAGCCTGGGCAACAGAGCAAGTCTACATCTTGGAAAGAAAAAAAAAAAAGGAACAGATACATGGATCAATGAAGCAGTCAAAAGAAAACCTAGAAATACAACACATAAAAATGCCCAGTTCATTTTTGACAATGGTGAACAAGTAATTCTATGGCAGTGAGATAATTTCTTCAGTGACTAGTGCTGGGGCAATTTACACACCCATAATCGGAAAAGAAAAAAATACAAACAAAAATGCTTGTTGGGATGTGAAGAAACCTGATCTCTCATACATTGCTGGTGAGATTACAAAATGGCACAGCCATTCTGAAAACAGGCAATTTCTTTAAAAAATTAACATGCAGCTACCATATGACCAGCAATTATATTCCTGGGTGTATGAATTTATCCCAGAGAATTGAGAACTATGTCACACAAAAATCCAGACACAAATATTTATAGATACTTTATTAATAATATCTCCAAACTGCAAAGAACCCAGATGTCCTTCAGAAGGTAAATGCTTAAATAAACTGAGACACATCCACACCATGGGATATTATTCAGTGATAAAAAGTAATAAACTTTTGAGATACACAACAACCTACAGGGAACTATGTTAAATGAAGAAAGCCAATCCTCAATAGTTGTCTATTATATGATTCAATTCATATAACATTATTGAGATAATAGATCATAGAAAAGAAGACTTGCTTGGTGGTTTTCAAGGATGAAAGCTGGAGTGAGGGCAGAAGGTGAATGAATATGTCTAAACAAGGAAAACATCAGAGACCCTTGTGTTGATGAAGATGTTCTGTATCAGGAGGGTATCAATGTTGATGTCCTGGTCGACATATTTCACTGCAGTTATGCAAGATGTTCTCACAGAGGATAACTGGGTAAATGGTGTATGGAATCTCTGTATTCTTTTTCTTTTTTTTCTGTATTCTTATAACTGCATGTAAATTCATAATTATCTCAAAAGTTTGATGAAAAAGAATAATTATGATAATGCAGTAAATTACATCAAATATTTAAAAATCTGTGAGGTAATAAGAATACAAAAACAAAAATCACATTGGCCACCTTTGGAGGATGCTAGAAAAACATGATTCTGAAAACTGGTAAAAAAATAAGGCATATAAGCATCTATCTACCTTTTCTGTTTCAATTTTACCTCAGAGGAATCAAGTACTTGATAAGGAACATTTTCTCTTTTAGAATTTAACAGCAAATTGACAAAAAAGAAATGATACTATTGCAGTATCACTAGTGTGTAACCCTGAATAAAGTAAAGGATTAATGCAATGTTTCTTGATGTCTTTTAAGAACATCAAGTGAAAAGTAAGGAAAAAAATTCATGTGACAATATCTGTATCCACTGCTCAATCTTAACAAAAAGGAGAACAAATTAGATATTAAGCACCTTCCGAGGAAAGTACATACACCATCTATGAAGTATTATTGTGAAAAACACGCAGAACAATCCAATCAAGGATTTAAATCTAATCGCCAGTTTATGAGACAATAAGGCAAAACAATATGTTAAACAACAGGACCTAGTCAGCAAAATCTAGAATGTGGGAAAATCTGCAATAACAACAACCTGGTTTCTTAAAAAATAAGGAAAGTTCAAAAAGGAAAAGAGAAATCTCTAGGTAATAAAATTTTAGGAGACATCAAAGAAACCCAATGCCTGGAGCTTGTGTGAATACAGATTTCAAAAAAATTGTAAAAACATAAATTATGAGACAATAAAGGAAATTTCCATGCTGATTAGATATTTGATGCCGTTAAGGAATTATTGTTAAGTTTTTCAGGTGTGCAAATGGCAATGTCCTTATGTTCTTAACATAATGTACCTCAAAGTTTTTGACAACATGTGTGGATTAGTACTTACCTTTCACCAATCCCGTAGAAGTAGGAATAAATGAGTGCAGAAAAAGCAAGAAGCAATATACTCCATAAGCGGAAGTTTTTTTTCACAGACTCTCACTCTACTTCTCTATTCTTGTCATTTTTGTGTTTTTTAAATAATTTATAAAATATTAAAAGTATGTCTAGAAGCCTTTACCTCCTCTACTGCTAACCTTCTGGTACAATCTACCTTCATTTCTAACTAGAAGCATTGTAGCATAATCCTAATGGATCTATCTCCCACCATGTACCTTTGTCCTTCTTCAGTCTCCTTGCGTCTCTCTGCAACGCAGTAGCCTTGGCAATCGCCTTCACACCCGAGTCAGATCCTGCTGTTTGTTTCTCTGCTCAAAACAATGCTTACATCACTAGGAGTGGAAGTGAAAGTCCTTACACCATCCTATAGGGGCTCTGCTCTGCCCCATTGGCCTCTGGTAACCCTCTGATTGGCTCAGTGCCTTTTCATCTCCTTCCTTATCTGATGCTACAGTCCTTCATTTGCAGTGTTTGCTTTGGCCTTTCCTGTTTGCAGATCACTCTCTCTGACTGGTGATAGGGTAAGAAGAGGTGTATACAGAGTTCTGCCAGGGTCCTCACCTAGGTTAATTGTAGACCATCTCCATTCAAGCAGATGCCTGTCATTCTCTTGTTCAATTACCTTCACCAAATGAAGCTTCAGAGTTTCTTTTGCCTGCTTGTGGCATTTTTGACAATATCAGTTTGCTGTGGTTCAGCCCCAACGCCACATTCTCAAGGAGTTGTTGTGCTCCTGTTTTATGTTCTCTGCTCACACATCCTTCTGCCCATGGTTTTATCTTTGGCCTTTTGCAATCTGAGCTTGTCAGAGAGCCTCTGTGAAATGACACTTGTTACCTTAACAGGATTTCTTAACTCTTTAGAATTGTTCATAATTGTATCATCACAATTTCTCTTCTTGGAAATCCTTATTTAATGCCACCTGTGTTTTGAGCACTGTGCTGGATTTGTCATATGCACCATTTCATTTAGTTCTAAGGATAGTTCTAGGAACAAACAATCATTTATATCTCCTTTAAAAACGAACAGAAAAAAGTAAATGTGAAGGCTGTCAGTAAATGATTGAAGGTCATGTATCAACCAAGCAGTAGAATCAGAATTTGGATTCAAATCTCGGCTCCAAGATGCAAACCATTAAGTGGTACACTTAAAGAATGTTTTTCTCCTCTATTAAAAAAAAAAAAGTCAAAATTCGTGGGCTACTTTTCCCCCTGATCTTGTCTCTTCTACTTCACCAGGGAGGTCTTCCCATCAGTCAGCCCAGGATCATAATTTCTCCATTCTTCCATCCCCACTATTTCATTGATTCTTCTGATAAAATAAGTGAATTATCAATGAAATATCACAACGGTTACTTAAAAGATACTGTTTTTAGCAGAAATGGTCTTCTGGCAGCTCTTGGAGAGTGAAAATACCTTCTTACTCCTTTATGTCTATTTGATAATGTATATTAAGAAGGAATCAGCTATATCTTTAGACTATGCAGGAGCATGAATACTTGCATGGTGTATTATCTGTTCTCCCTTATTTAAAAATGGAATCCAAGACCAGGTGTGGTGGCTCACGCCTGTAATCCCAGGACTTTGGGAGGCCAAGGTGGGTGGATCACTTGAGGTTAGGAGTTCAAGACCAGCCGGGACAACATGGCAAAACCCCGACTCTGCTAAAAATACAAAAATTAGCCAGCTGCAGTGGCTGTTGCTTGTAATCCGAGCGACTTGGGAGGCTGAGGTTGGAGAATCCCTTGAACGCAGGAGGTGGAGATTGCAGTGAGCCGAGATTTTGCCGTTGCACCCCAGCCTGGGTGACGAGAGCAAAACTCCATCTCAAAAAAAAAAAAAGAATCTAAGCCCTCTCCACTGGGCTTCTGTCTTTTCTCCAAGGATCTCTAATCTGTGGCATACTCTTTAGGTACCTATTCTTACTACCTCTTAAATAAGAATAGACATATCACAGTTTTCAGTTAGTTTCTAACAGATTCTGAAGTGTGCTGTCTTTGGAGTTATGGAAAGAGTGTTGAACTCACAAAATCTGAGCACGGTGATAGTAGCTAATGTTTGCTGAGAACACTCTATGTGCCCCACACAGCTCTAAATGCTTTTCATCAATTATCTTATTTGAACCCCACAACAACCTATAAAGTAGGAAACTGTTTTGTCTGTGAAGAACTGGATGGGTAGAGGGGCTAGGTAATGTTACCAACGTTGCATAGTAAGGAGTAGTAAAGCTAAGATTGGTGCTCTGTGGTCTGAAGCCAAAAGCTGAGGTCTTATCCACTTCTCTGTTCTGTTCTTCCTAGCTCAGTTATCACTAGTCTGATCCCTGGGGCAGGTCACTTAACTTCTTTGAATCTCTATCAATATTGACGATAAGAATTTTCTCATCATCAGTGAACATAAAAACTGTCAGTACACTGGAAGTCCTTTATAATCGTAATGGATTACCTTCACATGAAATTGGCAATACCAGTAATAACAATGGCAACACTTATTTGAGATATATTATGTCCCACCATTATCTACAGTATTTTAGAGCTCATTTAATTACCCCATGGACTGTTTGGAGAAGGTTGTGTTACTCTTACAATTTTAAAGACAAGAAAAATAGATAAGAAAGTGTAACATAATATAATTTATAAAACTACATGCAGAAAAACACATGCTTTCTGACCACAAACCTTTGGAGAACCCCCAGTGGAGGCAAATAGTGTTGGCCCTTTCTTGGTGCTTGGATGATGCCTTATGCTCATGATTTCGTTTTTTCCATATGGGTCATGTCAGCAGGTGAGAGAGTCAGTGACAGGCGCCTCTTTTCCTACCCACCCGCCAATCCACAAAGCAATATGCGACCACACACAGTTGTCTCTTAAAGAGTCGGCACATGCACTGTCATCTCTCCAGGAAGTTTTTCAGCCATTGTCAGAACTCACTTTCAGTGACAAGACGTAATAGACTTGGGGTTTCATTAAGTGACAGAGAGCTCTGTGAAAAATGGGCAGACTTTTGTTTGAGCAAGAGAGATTTCAGACAGGAGGTAAGATTTACTTGACCAATAGAACAGATTAGAAGACTTCTAGAATGAGGCCTTGTCTCTAGATTTTTTTTTCTTTCTTCTGTACCCTGCGGAAATATCCCTAAGGCCCAGGATTAAAGAGGCAGGGAGGATAAGCAGGAAGGGACAATCAGGGGACACAGCTCATGCAAGGAGGGATTGAGCCCTCAGTAGAAGGCGTTTTGGTCTCCCAGAGAAACGGGATAACTTGGGATCAGCAGTTCAGGATGGTTAAGCATAAGGCATGTTCTTTCCCACCTCTCAAAGTTCAGATGGCCAAGAGGGACTTCTAGTTTTCTGGCAAGACCTGGTATCACCTTATCAGATCTTCTTGGATGCAGGGAAGTAAAAGGTAGGGGAAACTTTGGCATGTGTCCAGTGGAAGGAAGTCCTGTGCAGGGAAATGCACAGTTAGAAGAGTCCATGCAAGTGTTTTTACAGAAAATGATTATTTCTCACTATGAAGGAAACACACAAATAGTACCTCCTACTTAGGGTCTGTCTGTAAACTCTCTTCACCTTTATCTTCTACTCATTCATTCAAGTCATTCAACCATTTGGCAAACTATTTTCATCTCAAATCTTCTGTATGAGCCCTGCTCTAAGTCCCTCCTGGTTACTGGCTCCTCTTACATGCTTGCTGTTCCTTATATATGTCCTGATTATAGTACTTGTTACCTGGTACTCTACTGATTGATAGTTTACCTGCCTGTCTGATTCTTAGGGCTGTGAAACCCTGAATACTATAGAAGTCATCTTTTATTCATATTTCAAGCACCTGGCCATGCCTGGCATCTAATAGGTTTGCCATTCAATTGAGTGGAATAAATATTCATTTTGAAAGTCATTTAGCTACCACAGCTTGTGAGTCTTAGGGTAAAATCACTTTCACAGTTTATTCCTAAATTCAGTGGTTAGATCAGCACACACGTTTAAGGCGCAGGTCCCAGAATTCACCTGTTTCTTGATAGTGTCTGGAAGGATCTCAAGTTCTTATTCTTGTGCCTGCCCGCATGGCTTCCTCCTTGTCTACTGCCCCTCTGCTTTGTTGCTGCAGGCTGGGAGTGAAAGGCCGAGTTTCTCGTAGGTCCAGATGACAGCAGGATAGGGGAGGAAGGTGCAGAGTGCCAGCTATCCGTGCCTGTTCTCTTTCACTGTTCCCACCACCTTGTTCCCTTTCGCTGTTGCCGTTGGAGTGGAGGCTCGGGTCTTCACTGGGCCCTGTCAGTACCAAAAAGCTGGGGGAAGCAAAGTGGGACTAGCCCTCGCCTGTACCACCTTGTCTTGTTCTGCTGGTGCTCGATGAGGGGCACAGCTGAACTCACTAATAATGCCCAAGGGAAAGAGGCATGGAGCCCTGACTTGAATTGTCGTGTTCAATGGTATTGGCTGGTGGATCCCACTGACTCCAAACAATGTGGGAATTAGTGTGTCTTCGTCTGTTTATATCGGGCAGGGGTGGGAGTGGAATAGCAGCTCAGCTCCTTGTGGTCCTGTTGATGGACTGTAGTTTTTTTTTATTGGAGTGTGACTTGAGCAGGGCAGACACTGCCAAAATGGTTTTCTGTGATTAGATGGCCGTTTTTCTGATCCTTTGGCTGAAGGAAACGGGATTTTCTTGAAGCTTTTTTGTCTGTGCCTGTGAATGGCTCTGGCTTGGAGGGTTCTGCAGTGCCCTGTCCAGAACATAGGAGAGGCAATGAAGACACCCAGGGAACTCACTGCCTTGTTGTTCCTCAAGTTGACATCACCAGGCAGCCTGCCTTATTCTGTGGTTTTATAGTTGTAAGAGAGGAAGTGGGGAAATGGGAATGCTTCTTGTCCAGAACTAGTACTCATCCTAATGTCTAAACAATAAATAAATGGAACAACTCGAAATTACTTGCAAACTGCTGTGAGCAATGTGAGCAAAGACTGTCAGTCCAATTCCCTTGCAGTCTGCCTTCCTTGGGTCTACGGTCCTAGCATCCTACACGGCCTGACCTCCTTGAGGGCAGTGCCTGTGTTTTACTTGTCTCTGGATTCTCCATGGTTAGCACTGTGCTGGGGCGGCCCAAGCCAATGGTGTTGAATGAATAAAAACAAAGGCTCCTTTAGCCACAGTATTGAAGACTGAATGTTATGTGCTTTTCCAGTCGAGAATCTAGATCCATTCTAACCTTCTTTGTTCCCCAGTGGATGTGCTACCTGAAGGCAAACAGGGTCTGCAGCCTCTTGCAGGTGACTTGGGACCCTGAAGCCGGCACACTCCGTAAGTGGCTCCAGGGTGCTGCAGAGCACTGAGTCCTTCCACAGGGTCCTCCAGGTGCTTCAGGGTGTGGTGTGGTTAACTCAGCAGGCAAAACAGCCTGACCCAACCCACCTGGTTATCATCCACATGAGGATAATTAGAGCTTCTTCTAATATCAGTGGCCATAGGGGGCCTGGAAGGCAATTTGCGGGTGGTGGGCTCCTGGCTGTGGTGTCGCAGTTGTTGGCAGTGGACGCCACCAGGGGGTTGCCTTACTAGGAGAGAGGAGGCAGAGGAGAGAACCCAAGACAATGATGCAGAGAATGATAGACCCCGACAGAAAGGCAGAGGACAGAGCAAGGAGGAAAGAGACAGATGATGCTTTTCTTCCATTTTATCTTTTCTCCGGTAGGCGCTCTAGACTGCTCTGGGTACATTTTTTCTTCTCAGCATGAAAGATATTTGGCTACCCAGGAATAAAACATCAAAACCTACAATATAATTAGTTGTAGGAAATATTGATGGTATGCCAGGAGCATACTAGATGCTGTTGTGAGCCAACGGAGGGGCCTCTGTCCTATCCAGAGGGGCTGCTGCTATACTAGGCAGGGACGGGCCTCAGGGAACACGGGCCAGTTACTTGCAGGCTAATACCTCTGAGGCCTGAGTGACAGTATTTACTCCACCGCTACTTGCATCAGTGAGGCTGTGATTAGTATCAAATAGGCAACATTAGAAGCCAGGGAAGACCTGGTTTCAGCTGGTGATGAGACACTAGTCAGATGTAATAAAAACAAATTGTTTTAGAATTAATAAGAACTAATAAATCGAATTATTTTTCATTATGATCCTTGGGCCTCTGGGCTGTCACTCATAATGCTGAGTATCTTTCTCTCCAGGAAACAAGCACCTCCTCTTACTGCTTCTGCATGCTGTGCCTGAGCCCAGCTCTGGAAAGAGACACATGTGCACCCCCTCCAGTACCTTCTTCTCTTTCTGCTGCTCTCTGCAAACTCACACCCAGGCGACTCCTTACTATTCTTCACACAGTTCTCCGAATTTCAGGAAACAGCATGTGACTCTATGCTGTCTGAGATCATTTCCTAAATATTTTATGTACACTGAAAAGCATTCAAGGGTGGATGCACGTCTGCAGGATTTTATTTGCCTCGCGGTGCCTGCGCCAGTGCTGGGCACTCTGGGTGCTCCATGAATAAGGGAGGGAGTCCTGGCTTCTGCTCTGTCCTCATCCTCGTGTCTCATCTCCATCCTGCAGTGGCTGTCTATTGTCTGCCTTTCATAGGGCTGGATGGGCTTGCATTTCTAGAAGGACAGTGGCAGGAAATTAAAACCTGTCACCCATCACTGCAACTTGTGTTATGTCCTCAATAAACATAGTCACAGTGGCTCATGGTTTTCCTAAGCAAGAGAGGTGAGGGCAGCCTGCAGACGTCAGGATGCCTCTGAGACTTTCTGGTGGAATGAAAATGCAGGAGCATCACGGCAGCTGGCTACATGCTGGTGATTCCAGAGCCAGAGAGCTTCTCCTCCAGAGGAGACACCCTCTTTCTGAGGAGCAAGGTGCTTTCTGTTAATAATGAAGCCTGCTTTATTGTTAATAATAACAAGCAGTGTTAGCATAACTATTTATATTTATTACCAGGGTAGGCAATGCTTAACGGAGCACTTACTATTTTTGAGGCACTGGGCTCCTCTCTTTTTACTTTCCCAGCCTTATTAAGGCATAGTTGATGGGTTAATTTCTTTATATTCAGTCTCTTAGTTTTTCCTCACTGCAGATCTATGAGTTGCTAGTTCCACGGCATAGATGATGAAATAAAGGCTCGGAAGTTTCAAGCTGTTTACACAAAGAGACACTGGAGAGAAGAGGATGGCCATGAACAAACCTAAAATTGTGCCCTACTGGTTCTTACATATTTGAGAACACTGATGCCCCAGGTAAAGATGGGGTGATTCAGGGATGGTTGAGTTGACGCTGGGGGAATGTTCTCAGGGGAGGCTCATTCTGAGGGTAGCAGCACCCTCTGGAGCCTCAGGAAAGCAGATCAATGCCTATGATAGTACTCAAATGAAATAAGATAAAATGATAGGGAATTTACTTACTTACACTACCTGCCAGCTTTTTGCTGTAGTTGTTTTAGCATATATTATCTTGGTAAACAGAATCCACAATTTTATGAAGCTGTATAATTTTTCTCCACGTCACAGTCAGAAAACTAGATTTGGTGAAATTGTACAGTAGATCTGAGGCCAGGCTGCTAGAAACAGCAGAGCCACACCTGGACTCTATATACAGTGCTCATACCTGACTCTGCTGGGAAAGCCTGGCCTGAAGACCTTTACAATTCTCTGACACCCACAAGAAAAAAATTTCTAAGAATTGTTGCTTTGGCTTCAACTCAGCCTTCTTGTGTCCCTGTCTCCAGCTTCAATTTCTCTGTTTTTCCTTTAATTTCCTCCAGGAGAAGTGCTGTTAGAAGCATCGTCTGGGTCCCTTTGCTCCCTTCTCCCTGGTTTTGCAACAGTCACCCCCATCTCCTTGCTCAGGATCCTTTAACTCCTCTCACCTGTCAGGAGGGGGAGAGGAGGTAGGGAGGACCAGGGAGAATGGTAGCCCATGTCTTGTCACAGCAGTGCTGGCAGGCCTTGTGAGAGAGTCAAGGACAGTGCATTTTAGCTGGATGTGTTATTTCTGGAATAAACCAATGAGCCAACATTGGAATGAGATGGGTTGTGAATTATCCAAGCCTGGGACATATATTTCAGCCCACATAGTGTTTCCTTATTGGCAGAGCCATCCAGGGCAGCCCGGATCATACGTGGCAAGTTGGGTCATGTCTTGTGATGACTGAGTACAGGACAGAGACTCGATATCATTCAATTTGACAAGTATTTGCTGAGTGTCTGATCTGTACCTGGTCCTGAGCTAGGTACTTGGTTGAGGGGTTAGAGATGAGTGGAGTTTCTGAAACCAAATGAACCTTGGTTTATTTCCTGGCTTCTTCTATGAAAAAATAGAAAATGAGAACACTATACCATATTCTAGAAGTATATAGCAGAACATTCATAGAGAAACTAATCTTCCCAATCAGATGATTTCCACACTGACCACCAAAACGAAGTCCCTATGAAAAGAGCAGCATTGAATCACTGGAAAATACGGAAACATGCACACACACGTACACATATATGCATACATATTGACACGTGAATATATGTAGAACACACGTGTGTGCCTGCACTTAAAATGCATGTGTATATACATGTATGCGGGTGCACACATACATAGAACACACATATAAACATATGACATACATGTGCACACATATACTCACATGTACAGATATAAACATGGGCATATGCAATCACATTCACATAGGTACATGCATTTAAATGCATGCACATACACACACCCATACAGGCACAATGCCACAGAGTGTTTCTCTTTACATCCCCATAGAACAGGCTGCTGCATGACAAGAAACTAGCATGACTTCAGTATATACTGGGCACGTGATAAGTATTTGTTAAATACTTATGAATGAGTAAAATCTAGAAGATGATGCATTGGAAAGAATACTAATCAGTAAATATACTTTTATTTGGAATACACGTGGTGGTGGTTGATACAGGTCATTCCTCCAGATAGATCAGTTGAAGTGGTAATGATACATTTTTTTCCCCCAGCTTTGATGAAAAATTGGCAACTGTAAGCAATAAATCCTTAGTTGATGTTTCACAATGTACATGACTGGCTCTCTATATACTTTTGTGTTCTAACACATATCTGAGGGAGATATTTTTCCTCTTTGTGAGCTTTGGTGGGCACATGCCATTCTAATCTCTTGTTTTTTTAAATTATACTTTAAGTTCTGGGGTGCATGTACAGATCATGCAGGTTTGTTACATAGGTATACACATGCCACGGTAGTGGTTTGCTGCATCTGTTGCCTCATCATCTACATTAGGTATTTCTCCTAATGCTATCCCTCCCCAATCCCCGTACCCCTTGCTATTCCTCCTCTAGCCCCCGACCTCCCAGGTCCCAGTGTGTGATGTTCCTCTCCCTGTGTCCGTGTCTTCTCATTGTTCAACACCCACTTATGAGTGAGAACATGTGGTGTTTGGTTTTCTGTTTTTGTGTCAGTTTGCTGAGAATGATGGTTTCCAGTCCCATTATAAAGACACATGCACACATATGTTTATTGCTGCACTATTCACAATAGCAAAGACTTGGAATGAACCCAATTGCCCATCAGTGATAGATTGGATAAAGAAAATGTGGTACATATACATCATGGAATACTATGTAGCCATAAAAAAGATGAGTTTGTGTTCTTTGCAGGGACATGGATGAAACTAGAAACCATCATTCTAATGTCTTCTTAATGTTACAATTGTGACATGGGCCTGGAGCAAACTCATGTGGCCAGAAATGGGTTAGTATGAGAAGAGGCAGTAAAGAAACAAGATGAATAATCATATGCACACAAAACAGGTGCATGCATGTGCACATGTGCATGAACTCACAACCACATATACATAAACCTTTCTTAGCAGGGAGCTGGTTTTGGAGAGGTGCTTCTTATATTCATGATTACTTAGTACGCATTCTAGATGCCAGACCTTTAAAGCTCATAGCATCCATGCCAATAGACATTGTTAACATTGTTTTATAGGTGAGGAGACAGAGACTTAGAGAGGATAATACCCTTCCCCAAGTCACACAGCTAGTTAAGTATCAGAGCAGGAATTTCAGTCTGGGCCGGTCTGTTCTCCTCTGTCATGCTGACTCTCAGGCAGGACATATTACTTGACTAGTCTTTGTTTCATGTTTCAGGGGCAGTATTTCCACTTGGTACTTTCTGGGCACCACCCATATCTTTTGGTTGTATGGTTATGTGTGTACTCACTTAGCATCTCCCGGAATCTCTAACCTCTTAAACTTAGGGGCCTCATCTGAGGAATGTCTGCATTCTGCCTCCATTCTTTACTCAGAACTTGGTACAGATACCTGTAGGAGTGTCCAGTAAGCATTTTAAACAATGGATCAATCAATGGGAAGATCTAGGGCAAAATATGAGTGCAGTTCCCTTAAATTGATTTGAGGAGGTGAATTATTTTCCTGGAAACCCCATATTTGAATGAAAGTCTTAGAACAGAAGACAATAAGGTGCTTAGTTGAAGGTGGGCACCAGGAAAAGCTGGAGGTTGGCTTGAAAATGGGATTTGAGTGAAACGATGGGATTTAATATAGAAAAGTGATCTCACATAAATGTGGTAATTATAGGTTCTGTTCTCTCTCCACATTGGAGAACATCTGGGCACTTTCGTGATTTCCTTGCTTCCAAAATAGTAACAGATGCCTTCTTGCTGCTGGGGGCACTGAGAAAAAAATGACAATAACGTCCTTTCAGTGTTCCGAGAAAGACTAAGAAAGACCCTGGAGAAGTGCAGGATGTGACCATTATCATAACACCATTATGATAGCTGTTAGCATTAGCAAAATTCCCCATAGCAGTGCCTCTTTGAATTCAAAAGCTTACTGAGAGACCGTGGTCTAAATGTCATTATGTACAAAGGACACATGTCAGTCAACAAACAACCCCAAATGAAATAGATCACTCATGGTTTTAGAGCTCATAGCTAAGTGATCTGTGGAAGGAACAAAAATAATCAGGTAATATTTTAGCTGATATAATTTATCAAAGAGTGATGCTAAATATAAAATTATTTACAGGCAACTTTCAAAGAACCCCAATAGCCTCTCCAAACTGTGGTATTTGGGGAAATTTACTGTTTTCTATATTGCTTTGAATATATTAATTATGGTTAGCAGTCAGGATTTTTGTGTTTTACCAGGGATTTTTCTTATAACAGTTGGTTTAAACAGGATTTTTATCTGTACAACAGATTGAAAGCATACAAAATGTTAGAGCAAAATGATACTAATATCGGGCATCTGGTGCCCCCGCCACACAGTGCAGCACTTCACGCATCATCTCTAAACCATACAATGATAGGAGCTGTCATTTTCCACCTTTCACAGGTCAGAAAACTGCAGCCTGGAAAGCTGAGTACTTTAATTAAAGTCGCATAGCTTGAATGGGATGGAGCTGGAATGAAAACCCAAGAGTATCCAAATCTAAACAAAACACTCTCCCTCTTACCCCTTGAGAATGGTGCCAAGCAGTAAAGATCTCTTGCAGATGGTAAGCGTGAAGCCCTCCTCCTCGCTCCATTTTTAAGAAGTTGGTACCATGGCTTAGCAGGATTTGAGGATAAGTTGACATCCTGTTCAGAGACTATCTATCTCAAAGGTCTGGAGGGGCCCACAGACCTATGTAACCAACTCTATCCTGAAGAACTCACCAATCCTAGGTGTGGAGGTAGAGAAGTACCCTAGACGTGCCATCCCGCTTCCGTAGGAGGACCTACAGTCAAAGTGACCACAGGCCCTTGGGGAACTCAGGGAAATGAAGAAACAGCCTGGAAAGGAGAGGTCAAAGAAGGCTCCTAGAACAGGTGACACTCATACAAATCTAAAAGATACATAGGGTTAGGAGGGCAACCAAGTTGGGAAGGGATCCTTGGGCATAGGAGGTAGCACTTGCACTGTGCTGAGGTGCCAGAGCACCTGGCACATTGCAGAATTACAACAGGGCTTGATGGAGCTGCTGCAGATATACACGGGAGAGCAGAGGGCATGACAAATATGGGAAACCTTGAGAGGCCAGGGAGAGACAGGGACCAGAACATGGCACCCTTGAATTCGATGAGAAGCAGCCTGATTTCTTCCGATAGGAGAGGAGGATGCAGATTTCACATGGCTCTTTCCCCTCACACACACACACACCTCCCACTAGATGCAAATTAATACAAGTATTGCCAAATAGCCTTTCTTTTTAAAGCTTTCTTACTCTGGCATAATAACGATAAAGAAGGCTTGCATACAGGAGAAGCAAATGGATTTGGGAGCCATATGCCTGTCTGCCTGAGCCCGGAGAGCAAGCCTTCTTTCCTCTAAATGATACACCTTTTCCAAAAGCTGTCTGCTGACAGCTCTGACAGCCCCTCTGTCACCTCAGTGGCATTCTGGGTGCAGGGAGTGAGCAATGAGAGGGACCGGCACCCAAGACAGAAACACACACATACCCAGGGAAGGTAAATGATTGTACACAGGGCATTTATCTCTGAGGTTGTTCCCCCAGCAAAACCAATTACTGGCCTTTTCTTTGGAAACGTGCACCGAGTATCAACTTGTTGGGGGCTGGAGTGAAAAGATGCTGGGATGCGTCTTTGTGATATTCATGAGTCTGCTGAGAGTTCCAAAGCAAAGAATTTAGTATTTCTGGGCTTCTGCAGGTGGGGAGGGCACAAAGCACATTTAAGAAGAGCTCTAAGGAACAGGGTGTTGAAGTGGCACTTTTATAAAATACACGCTTAGGAATTGCAAAGCAGAAGTCAGAGTCATTCTGGGAGAGAAGGGAGGACTGATCACATGAATATAAGACCTGATAAAGGGCAAATTCATTGTCCTCCAGGGAAAGCTGCAGGAGGTCTCTTTGCTGAGCTCACATGCAGGTGGGGGAGGGCTACCCATCACCTGCCATATTAACTGCAATACAGAGCCAACTGTTGTCCCGGGGAGGTATAGGACCCACCTCAAGGTCTTCCAGAAAAAAAATGTTATCCAAAAGTATATTCATTATTTGTTAAGAACCATCGCTGAACTGAGCCAATAGTAGGGAGACTAGGATGCTCCTGGAGGCAGAGCTGACACTGTGGCTTCTGTTGCCTGGTTATTTTGTTTTCCATCCCAGGCCCGTCCAGAGTGACAGAAGTCTGTTATCAGTGATAAGGACTTGCCCTCCCTTCACCACCACCCTTTCCCATCTTTCTTAGGGCTCTCTGTGCAGACATCTCCTCCCTTCCCTTCAGGGCTATTGCTCTTGATTATGCAGTTTCTTTGCTGCTTGGAGGTGTCAGCCAGAGAGACCCCCAATCCATGAGGGGGAGCCAGGTAGGAGGGGAAAGATAGTGCGAAGAGTTCGTGTCGGTGGGACACACTGAGATCCTTGCTCTACTTCCCAAGGGAACCAGCCACAACTCTTGGGGAATAAAATCAGTCTCCTCCTTTAAGCACACGTATCCAAGCAGTTCTTTTATTGTTCCTTTGATTGAAATGGGCTCATCCCCTCCACAAATCAAGGGGAAATACCAAACTCACATTTCTTTAAGGAGCAAACAAAATCAGTAGAACCTCAAGATTGTGTGAAAACTGACAGGGGTCTCAGGGGGCTCTCTCTCCTGGAAGTTGCAGTCCAGAAGCTGGAAAACATACTTATCCAACACTCAAGAGTATTTATTTTTTATTTACGCCTCTATTTATTTATTTTCATAAGGCAGTTCTCCTAAACAAGATGTGATTTGTTTTCTTAGGGATTCACTTCCCCACCTTGAGGGAAGGTGTTGCATCAAGTACACATAGCCCCATCGTTGGAAAGGGTTGAGTGTTGAACCGGTTTCTTGGCTCCTTTGTTCAGCGCTATTTCCTTCTCTTAGGGATGCTTTCTGAGTCTTGAAATGACCACATAGTTTTTAGTAAATGGTCTGAGAGGGTACAATTTGATCTTGACCTTCACTACCTTCATGGCTTCATTGAACTTTAACAGGCTGCGTGCCTTCTCTTTCTTGCAAAGCACAAGGAGTAGGGAGAAGACACTTCAGCTTCTTCTTTCTTATCACCTGGAGGGTCAGGGAAATGCACAGTTGAAATGAGTCATGAGTAATAGCAATATCAAGCCTGCCTCATTTTCTCTGAATGCATCCCCTCCTGGCCTGAGCCCAGTCTTCCCTATTGTGCCTCCACATCCCCTGACCTTCTGTCTGGCCTAATCAGCTTCTGGCAGGATTCTTCTTGTCTCCCGATCTTGTCCTGCCATAGTCTGTTGAGGAGCTGGTGTCTCTTCCTGAATGATCCGCTTCCCAGAAGTAGCATTCTCAGAGTTCATGCACTGTTTTCAGCTTCTGCTTCCTTTTGGTAACCTGTTGCTCCTTTCCCATAGCTGTCTAGATTTTGTCTGTCTCTTTGCATTGCTTGAGAATCTACTGGGTGCCAGAGACCAAATAGGTGCATCAACTATGTTTTAGTTTTTAAATTCCAGAGTAACCTTGTCAGGCTAAGTGCTATATCAAACCCTCCAATTTTAGGGCTTTAATGTAATAAATATTTATTGCTCTCTCATGCAGTGTGCAATGCATATGTACCAGTGTCATACTCCTGGGCATCCTTCAGATAGTGACTCAGGAATTCGGCCCTTTTCAGTCTTAAGGCACCATCTCCTTTGGTACCACATGGCCTCCAAGGATGCCAAAGAAGAAGAGAGTACGTGAAACACATACAGATGTTCTTGCATTTTGTCCTGGAGGTTACCCAGATCACTTCTACTTATATTCCACTTGTGAGAACCAGTCACGTGGTGTCATCAAGATGCAAGGCAGGCTGGGAAATGTAGTCCCTGGCATAGAAGTTACTTCTCAGCAACAATTCTGCACTGGAAGGGGAAATAGATCCTTCAGAGTCCACTCATTGTCTCTGCCTTTAGTTACCCATGAGAAAACGGGCACTGAGGAGTTGCCTAAGGCTGCATATCTTATAAGTAACAAAGTTAGCATTGGAACATTGGGGAGGAAATTGTCAAGCACACTAACCTAATGTGACAGTTCCCCTGAGGCCTTTGGATTTCTTGGTTTCATAATTCCCAGGCAGCCTTGATTAAGGGTAGGGACTCTCAAGCCAGATTGTCCTGATCTGAAGCTTGGTGCTCCCACTTACTAGCTGCACAATAGTGGGTAAATTGATTTCCCTTTCTTGGCCTGGATTTCTCCTTTATAAAATAGACACAATAATAGAATCTATATCAAGTGCTGCTCATGAGAATTCACTGAATATCTTGCACATAAAGAACATAGATTGCTGCTTGGTGCATAGGCAGTGCTGTGTGTTACCTGTTGCTGCTTTTGCTGTTGATTTACTTTTCCACATTGGGTTAATCTGCCTCAGCACTGAAGCCCCCATTCTGCCACCTTATACTCATTCTTGACGCATGTTGGCTCAGCTGCAGCCACTACTGTGTTTCACCTGCCCCTACACCACAGCTTCCTTTTTTTCTCCTTGAGCTCTAGGCCACTAGAATAAGCCTCCCTCTCCTCAAGAATATTTATAGTATTTAACCAAATAAGCAATCTTTTTTTTTTTCCTCTGAAAGTAACTGGTATTTTGAGCTATAGTAATCTCATCTTCTTAGTGGTCTTGCCCTGGCTTCAGCCCAACAAAGACTTCCTTACTGTATCTGTTCTGAAGTAATTATAAAGTATTATTATATGATCTACATATATTGTGAAAATGACTGGGTTTTAAAAGTAATAAGATCAATGTACTCTTTATGAAAACTGTAAAATACTTGGAGATTCGGGCATACCTGAGGACAGATAGAATAAGCAAATCCAATTTGTACCAAGGAATTCAGGCTGATAAAAGGAAAAGACTCCTTCTGACCTCTCATCGAGAGGCTGTTTATGAGAATAACATTCAACAGACACTTCATTTGCTCCCGTCACCTTGCTTGGGTAGAGAAAGACCTAATGTTGAACTTTTAAATGTTAAAGGGGGTCTTTCATAATTAACTCACATGCTAGGAATTTTTCATGTGAATGCTACATGCTTCCAATGTCACTGACCTGCACCCCCACGTCTGCATACCCCAAGGAACACAATGGCCCAGCCACAAAATGGGTACCATGGGGCCGTGCCATAACCTTTTCTTTATACCATGGTCTCCTTCGGCATGGGTCACAGCATGATATCCATTGTGGGCCCACAACACTAGGCCATTGTGGACTGTGCTTGCAGCCCACTTCGCAAATGCGGAGGTCATCCCTGAGTGACATTGGAGCCTCTCCCCAAATTCGAGGATGCACGAGCACCCCATGTCCAATGCCTCCTAAAAAATCTAAAATCCAAGGTCGGGGTGCTCACTCTAGTGCTTTCTCCTCTTCCAAATTTTCTTCCTTATTGTGCAGTTCTAGTGTTAATTTATTTTGCTTTTGCGCACATACATATATGTGTTTCTCTAGCTGTGTGCCTAAGAGTAGAATCACTGCATCTTAGAAATGCCCCCCATACCATTAACACTAGGAGATACGGACAAAATGTTTTCAAAAGTGATTTTACTCACTTCTATTCCCACCAGCAGTGTCTGGGAATTTCTCTCATTCCATAACTGTATCCCACTTAATGTTAATGAATTATTATTTTTTGTCATCCAGTGAATATACAAAGCTATTTTGTTGTGGCTTTTTCACTTTTTATTCTCTGTTTAATTGGCCACTGGAATTTGTCTTTTCGTGAGACTCCTGATGTAGTGTTAGTCAGTTTTCTGTCTTTATGTTGATTTATTGGCTATTCTTCATATATTCTGGATGCTACTTTTTTACTGATTATATATGTTACAAAATGTTGTTTTGTGTTTTTCACTTTTGTGTCTTTTTTTGGTAAAAACTTTACTGAGATATAATTCACATGCCATACAATTCACCCATTTACAGCGTACAATTCAACGGTTTTTTGTATATCATAGTCATGTGATCATTACCGCAATCAATTTAAAAGATTTTAACAGCTCAAAAAGAAACTGGTCACTCTTTGTGAGTCATTCCCCACTTGCCTCCAACAATGCCTCCACCCCCAGCTCCACGGTCACCAATCTGATTTCCGTGTCTACAGATTTGCCTATTTTGGACATTTTATGCAAATGGAATTATACAGTTTGTGACCGTGAATGATAACTGGCCTATTTCACTTAGCACAGTGCTTCAAAGTTCATTCGTGTTCTAGTATGCATCCGTGCTTCATTAGTCTTGATTGTCAAATAATATCACATTGTAACTCTGGTGTCTTTTAATTAAAGAGAGGTTTAAAACTGTAACTTTTTAGATAAAATGGCTCAAAATAGGTCTGAAAATGAATACCAGAGAAAGTTCTTCTGAGTCTTTGTTGTTGTTTTGAGTCTCTGGCTCTGTCGCCCAGGCTGGAGTGCAGTGGCGCGATCTCGGCTCACTGCAACTTTCCCTTTCTGGTTTCAAGTGATTCTCCTGCCTCAGTCTCCTGAGTAGCTGGGATTACAGGCGCATGCCACTATACCTGGCTAATTTTTGTATGTTTAGTGGAGATGGGGTTTCACCATGTTGGTCAGGCTGGTCTTGAACTCCTGACCTCATGATCCACCCGCCTTGGCCTCCCAGAGTGCTGGGATTTCAGATGTGAGCCACTGCGCCCAGCCTTCTTCTGAGTCTTAAAGTGTCCATATCTTTGGCTTCCTCTGGGCCATACTGAGTGAGGACAGGGCAAGAACTTGAAGATGAGCCATTTAAGAATGAAAACTCCATCTTCACTGTTTGGGTCTGAAACTCTGTGCTAATGAGAAAATCCCTGCAGCTTTCAGATATGCCAAGCTCATCTTGAATATGACAAGCAGGACATTTGCTTACGTTGTACACTGAAGAAAAAAATGAGAAAAATGAAATAAGATGACAAGGCATTTACCTTAGCAAAAAATATACAGGCTTCCTTTTAACTTTCTTCAGAAAAGAATACTTGCAGATGCAGATAGTGAAAGAGGAAGAAGATTCACTGCTTCAGAAATGTCAACAACTACCAGTAATCCTTAGTCAAAGCTAAAAATCTTTCGAAGAGGTGTGGGAGGGCAGCCCCTCATGCCTGTTCTGTTGATGGCATAGTCTTCTCACTTGTTCATGTTTGAATCATAATCCACCACTCCTACTATCACTTCTCAGCCTATTTGACCAAATCCAAACCTATTTCCTCCCACTTCCAAATCACCGCCTGCCATTCAATCCCATGTAGGCGAACTCCAGTTGGCATTTCGTTTTGAATTAATACATATTAGTGGGTGGTAATACATTTCTACCAGTGCATATATTTACTTGAAATACAATTTTCCATCTAATGCATTTTATTCACATCACTGCATGGTAACTGCATCCAGAATAATATCTTTAGTGATTATTCATTACTGAAATAATATATCGGTGCCAAACAGCAGCTTTTAAGTGGCTTCAGATTTTTTTCTTTAAATTGAACATGTTATTATCACACAGATAGAATAATCCCATTATCCCTACTAACTGAAGATGACAGCTTTCCAGGAAGCTATTTGACAAAGCCGAATTCAGGTGGGAACCAGGCCTTCCTCTGACTAGGGATGGGGTGGAGGTAGGGGGTGATTAGGGAACTGGTCTTGGGGAAGGCGCGTCTTTGAATGTGAATACAAATGTGGGATGAACAGATGGAGCAGAAAGCTCATGTGCACGTTAGGTATAGTTCAGAGTAAGTGTGCATGCTGTTTTAAACAAAAAGTGAAGGTAAGAACAGATGTATCTTCTGAAAGCTGCGAATGTGTGTGTGTGAGACAGAGAGAAACATGAGAAGGATGAGAGAGAGAGACATAAACAGGGAGACACACAGAAACACACAGAGAGACACACACACATACATAGAGAGACACACACACACACACACACATACACATACACACAGGGAGACTGAGATTTTTCTGTAATAGCAAACAAAACAAAACAAACCTCCTGGGATTACAGAATGATGTAGCAAAGCATCACATTTCATGGAGAAACTTCAGGATGAATTGTTAGGATCTGTGAACATGTAGGATTATGTCTTGGAGCATGAGGGAGGAGGAATCATTTATTGAGTGGCATTTCTGGATTCAGAATGAGGAGTGGCTAAGACTATTAGCTGCTAAAATCCTAGTTTCATCACTTAACATTTGCAGACTGTAGGGCTTTGGGCCAATTTCTTGATTTGATGGTTGCCATTTTTCTACAGGAATGTTGTAAGGATTCAGTGAGAAAGAGCATATGGAGAGTCTCAGATCATAAAGAATTGTTCAGTTATTGCACATATGTTCTTCCCCGCCCCCCGAACTCCATGACCTGGGAATGAATTGCTGGGCATTTCACCACTGAAATCAGAGAGGAGTATGACCTGCGCCACCCATGAAACCTTGTGAAACCATGACTCCTCTGCCTCCTCTGGTCCCAGGATCCATGGTGCTTGCCTCAGGTAGGCTTAGAACTGAACTAGACTTGCAGCCTTTCTGTGTGCTTACTGTTCTCCACCCATCAGCACTTTGGAGGTTGTAGTCCGAGGGTTTCTACTAAACCTCAGAGAAGCAACCTAGATCATCTTCATTGTTTCACAGTCGTTTTCACATTAGGCTTTCCTGGGAAAGGCTTTAAAAAATGAGGCCAGCAAGGGCTCATTCAAAGAGCTGAGACTCCAAGGTAGTGATATTTTTAAATATCATCTGTCATTCTAATATTCTACTAGGGCTCATAACTATTGGTCTTTGATTTAGGATTGAGTCTATAGATGAGAAGACCAGCAAAGCAAACCTTGAAGAATAGTGGACAGTGAGGGTGAAAAGCTGTTTTCGTTTTCTGTCGCTTATTACAGAGTATCTAAAACAGGGTAATATATAAAGAACAACATTTATTTCTTACCATTCTGGAGGCTGAGAAGTTCAAGGTTGAAGGTTCACATCAGGTGAGACCTTGCTGCTGGGGACACTGCAGAGTTCCAGGGTGGTGCAGGGCAATCACATGGTGAGAGAACTGAGTGTGCTGACTGAAATCTCTCTTCCTCTTCTTAGAAGGTCACCAACCTCGCTCCCATGATAAACCATGAATTCATGAATCTGTGAATCTCTTGATGAGGGCAGAACTTTCATTGACAATAATCTCTTAAAGGCTTTATTTCTTGATGTTGACACAGTGAGGATTAAATTTCAGTGTGAGTTTTAGAGGGGACACATACTCAACTTATAGGTGAAGCTGGGTGGAGCCCCAAAGCAAGTCTTTGCCCAGATGGTCTGGAGTCTCTGGTCCAGCTGTGTCCATTGTGAGAAGCCAGTACAGAAGCTAGATTGCTGCATCCCGGTGCCGGGTCAGATGCTGAGAACTGAAGAAGAGTTATTAATTTTCCAGGGCTGCCAAGAGAGAACCCAAGACATGGCACGTGCAGTTTTCTTTCCTCTTTTTGACTCAGGTTTTCTTTTTCTACTGTTTACTATACAGATTAAAAATTTGGTTTGTAAATAATCTTGCAGAAAAATGAGCTTCTTCAGTGTACATTCCAGACATTTTAACACATGTATAGATCTGGGTAACCACCTCCACACTCAAAGTATAGTTCTGTCACCTAAAAAATATTTTCTTGTGCTATTCCTTTGTACTCACACACCCCTCCAAACCCAGCCCCAGGCAACCACTGCTATGTTCTTCATCACTATAGTTCCGTTTGTTGGAGGATGTCATATAAATGTGATCACAATGTCTATAATCTTTCGAGACTGAGTTTTTACATTCAGTCTTTGAGAGTCACCCAAGTATGAATGATTTGTTCCCTTTCATTGCTAAGTAGTATTCAGTTGCAGGAATGCATAGTATTTGTTTAACCGTTAATTCATTGAAGGGCATTTGGATGGTTTCCAATTTGGGGTGATTATGAATAGAGCTGCTTAGATATCTGGTACAATATTCTTTTGTGTGTATGAATACAAGCATTTCCATTTCTCTAAAGTCATATGGTAATTGTGTGTTTTACTTTATAAGAAACATATGAACAGATTTTCAGAATGACTAGACCATTTTTCATTCACGGTAGCAAGGTATGAGAATTCTAGTTGCTCCACATCCCCTCCAGATCTTGATATTGTACTTTATATTAACAGTTCTACTAGGTATGCAGGGGCATCTTATAATGTTAGTTGACATTTTCCTAATGGTTAAAGATGTAGAAAATATTTTTATGGCCTTATGTCATCCTTAAGTAATCTTTGAAGCAGTCCCTGTTCGTCTTTTATCCATTAAAAAAAAATGTTTACTGAGTGTTCAGAGTTTTTATGTATTCTAGTTACAAGCTCATTGTCCAGTACATAATTTGCAAATATTTTCTCCAAGTCTATGGTTTTGCTTGTCAGTCTCTTAACACTGTATTTCACAGAGAAAGTATGAAGAGTCTCAGTATAAAGCGTTCTAAGTTTTGTGTGAATATATTTTACTAGGTTGAGGAACTTTCCTTCTAGTCCTAATTTGGTTAGAGATTTACTTTTATGAGTGAACACTGAATTTTATTAACAATGTTTTGCTTTTTCAGCATCAAGTGATATGATGATGTGGCTTATATTTTTTTAAACTATTTAGATGGTGGATTACATTGTTGCGTTTTAGAATATTGATCTAGCCTTGCATTCCTGAGATGGACTCTATGTCATGGTGATCTGTTATACACACTCTCTTTCTTTCAGAGGCAGAGGGGAAAGGAGGGAGATAGAGAGCTATCTCTCTCTATATATCTATATGTAGATACATAGATGTATCTCTATAGATAGCTATCTCTATATATCTATATGTATGTGTGTGTGTGTGTGTATACATATACCTATATAGAGAGAGTGATCTAGCTGTCTGTCTGTCTGTCTGTCTATCTATCTATCTATCTATCTATATCTATCTATAATGGTCTTGTCCTTTCAATTTTGAATAAAATCTCCAAATGAGTCTAATGCACAGAATTCTTGGACCACATGGGCATGCTTTGGTTTCTCAATTTCACTTTATCATTTGGAATTTCTAAAGCTTGAACACTGAGGACAGGAGAGTGTGACATCATCACAAGTCTCAGACAACGGTAGCCGCCATATGCAGCCAGACAGATAGAACCATACACATATCCATGTTCATCACTCAGAAGGTTCAGCCTCATTTATTACGACAGCTACAATGGTCCAGTCTCATGGGAGGGAGGCACTGACACCACCATGGTGTTTTTAACAATCTGGAAGCATTGGCTGCTTGAATCATATGATAGTATTTGAAAGGAAAGAAATGTGTCTCTTGAAAAGAAAATGAAAACAAATAAATAAATACACAGACAAGTACAGATTGTAATTAGTTAGTAACAAAATAATTAGTGACAAAACTGCCTCCAGGCAGGAGCTGGAGCAAACCTCTTCATTCCTGTGGCGAGGCACTGACCCCACTAAATGCTTATTATTCATAGTTTTCCAGGAGCCTCATTGATACTGTACTGCCAAGACCTCAGGGACGTGCTATTGCGATTTCCCCACAATTTACAGGGAGAATGGAGCCCAGTTGCTTGGGAGATTAATTAACTTGTCAAACAATTAAGCAGACAGGCTGTAATCGAGGTTTCCATTTCATAATTGATTTATCACTTTGTAGCTTCTTGAGTCCCAGGGCTCAGAATGGAGGAACTGCTGTGCAGGGAAAACCTTTCAGAGAATGCCAGGAGGCTGTGGGAAGGGCCGGAGGTGAGGCGTTCCTGGTCCTGCATGGATGCTATGGTCCAGCCTGGCCTCTGACTGGCCTTCAGACATAGTAAGAATTTCATTTTGTATCTTCCAGATAATTCTCTTTGTGTCCTCAGAGCCTTGCACAGTCTAGTATTGTTTAGTTAAGCAAAGACTCAAAGGAATGTCTATGACAACACATCTACAGTTCCAGGGCCACCCTCCCCTGTGGTGAATTGACTAAGGAAATGTCACTCATTATTAATTCATCCTGTGACTGCGGCTCCAGTGTCCCTTCACTGTGTATTTAAGGAGACATCACAGGTCCTTTCTGGAATGCTGTGCCTTCTGATAGCATTGGCTCACGATGGTGATGTGCAGCACTGTTCAAACTTTAGTGTGCATCAGCATCACCGGGGAGCTTGTCAAGCAGATAGGCCTCAGATTTAGATTAAATTCCCAACTTGCAGCCATGGCTTGGGGTTTTCACTACCCAGTGTCCTGTAGCAGAGGCTGGAAGACAATCGGCAAGTATTTTATGTCTCTGGCTATTTGCCATGCAGTTGCACACCAGCCTGAAGGCCCTGGAAGCTGAGTGTGGTTTGAGTTGATTTCTTTTTTTTTTTTTTTTTTTATTTTTTGAAAGAAAGAAAAAGAGAGGAAAGAAAGTGAGAGTGAAAGAAAGAAAGAAAAAGAATGTATGAGAGAAAGAAAGAGGAAGAAAAAGAGGGAGAGAGAACAGGATTCTTGTTCTAC
>CAUYLG010022477.1:0-106672 GCA_963573385.1 Cacajao melanocephalus | reverse complement strand
TGGACTTGAATATTGGCCTGCCTTGCTAGGTTGGGGAAGTTTTCCTGGATAATATCCTGAAGAGTATTTTCCAGCTTGGATTCATTCTCTCTGTCACATTCAGGTACACCTATCAAACGTAGATTAGGTCTTTTCACATAGTACCATATTTCTTGAAGACTTTGTTCATTAATTGTTATCCTTTTTTCTCTAATCTTGCCTTCTCATTTTATTTCATTGAATTTATCTTCGACCTCTGATATCCTTTCTTCTGCTTGGTCAACTCGGCTGTTGAAACTTGTGCATGCTTCGCAAAGTTCTCGTATTGTGTTTTTCAGCTCCATCAATTCACTTACATTCCTCTCTAAGTTGTGTATTCTTGTTAGCATTTCGTCAAATGTTTTTTCAAGGTTCTTAGTTTATTTGCATTGGGTTAGAACATGTTCTTTTAGCTCAGAGAAGTTTCTTATTACCCACCTTCTGAAGCCTGATTCTGTCAATTCTTTGCACTCATTCTCCATTCAGCCTTGTTCCCTTGCTGGTGAGGAGTTGTGATCCCTTGTAGGAAGAGAGGCATTCTGGTTTTGGGTGTGTTCATCCTTTTTGCGCTGGTTTCTTCCCATCTTTGCGGATTTATCCACCTGTCGTCTTTGTAGTTGTTGACTTTCAGATTGGGTCTCTGAATGGACATCCAGTTTGTTGATGATGAGGTTATTTCTTTCTATTTCTCAGTTTTCCTTCTAACATTCAGGCTTTTCTGCTGTAGGACTGCTGAGGTCCACTCCAGGCCCTGCTTGCCTGGGGATCACCCGCAGGTGCTGCAGAACATAAGAGTTGCTGCCAGTTTCTTCTTCTGCTATCTTTATCCCAGAAGGATACCTGCCAGATGTCAATCTGAGCTCTCCTTTATGAGGTAACTCTTTGGATATACAGGGGTCAAGGAGCTGCTTGAGGAGACAGTCTGTCCTTTATAGGAGCTTACGTGCTAAGCTGTGAGCTCCACTGTTCATTCAGAGCTGCTGGGCAGGTACGTTTAAGTAAGTCTGCTGCAGCAGAACTCATAAACCCCCCCTTTTTTTTCCCCAGGTGCTCTGTCTCGGGGATTTAGGGCTTTGTTTACGAGTTTCTGTTTTCCTGCTGCCCTTTATCAGGGCTGCCCTGCCCTGCCAGGAGGCAGCCTAGTCACTGTCTGCCTACAGAGGCTTTGCTGAGCAGCTGTGGGCTCCACCCAGCTGCCATGTGAACTTCCCTGCAGTCCTATTTATACAGGTATAGTTAGAACTGCCTTGGCAATGGCAGCCCACCTCTACAATGGCGGACTCTCTCTGTAATGGCAGGCTGCCTCGGCAATGGCAGGCTGCCTCAGCAATGGTGGACTACCTCCTTAGTGGTGGACTGCCTCGGTAATGTTGGATGCCCCTCCCCAACAGAGCTGGACTGTCCCAGGTTCAGCTGTGCTTGCTGTGAAACTCTCAATCCAGAGTGTTTCAGATTGCTGTTTTTTTGTGGGGGTGGGACCAGCCAAGCCTGATCACCTGGCTCCCTGCCTCAGAGCGAATGGTCAACTGTCTCCCAGGTGTTCCAGTCGCCTGTTGAAAAGGCGCCGGGATCTGTGCGATTTCCCATGCAGCAACCCACTGCACCTGCGCCGGCTGAAACAGCCGTGCTGAGATTCGTGGTGCTTTTTTGGCCGGGACTCTCCTGGCCTAGCTCCCTGTTTCAGTCTCCTTTTCTATCAGTTGAATGGGCAACTCGGTCTTCCCGTAGCTCCAATCACCAGCTAAAACAGTGCCCATGGAGAACCACCGTGCCAGGGCACTGGCCAAGACAGCCGCGTTGGCCAAAACAGCTGCGCCAGGGTGCCGGCCAAAACAGCCACGCAGGCCGAAACAGCAGCGCTGGTGACCCGTGGGGCACCTCCGCCTGGGAATCTCTTGGTCTGTGGGCAATAAAAATCCATCTGGAAATGCAGTGTCCATTCACCCTCCGCGCTTTCGCTGGGAGCTGCAATCCTGAGCTGCTCCTAATTGGCCATCTTGGATCTGTCTCCTCCATTTAAAATTCTTTACCTTTTATTTTGAAATAGCTTTAGGTTTACAGAAAGTTGTAAAAAATAGTACAGAGTTCCCATATACTCTTTATTCAGCAAACTATGGTGTTAATTATATAGCCATTGTGATAACAAGCCAGCCTCCAAGGTGTTCCTCAGTGATTCCCACCTCCTAATATTAATGCCCTTGTGTAGTCTCCCCTTCCACAGTGTCTACGGCTGACCTGTAAAAACAATAGGATACTGCGGAAGTGACAGAGTATGTTTTCTAAGGATAGGTGATAAAAGACATAGATATAGCTTCTGTCTTGCTCTTTCTTGGGTTACTTGTCTCTGGGAGAAGCCAACTGCCAAACAGTGAGACCATGCAAGCAGCTCGATGAATAGGCAATAATAGGAAGAGACAGTGTCTCCCTCAGGGTCAAAGGGCAAACATTCTTATTGTCCCGTATAGTGAAGATATTGGCTCCTCAGAGAATGAGTAGCTATGCTTATTGCCAGTTGTAAAAAATTTGAATTCCCTAAATTCAGGATTCTTCATTTGTAATATACTCCACTCGTTGTTTAGGAGTCAGTTGGCCCTCTTTACTCTGAGAGAACTGAGCTCAGAGAACAAGCAAAAAATATACTGGTACTCTAGCTACTGCTACTGCTGTGAGCAATAAACTGCCCTGTGTCTCTGACTCAGGAGTCTCATGTCTTCTACCAGCATTCATGAAACTACAGCAGGCTACCTTATTTGCTCACAAGTAAGGTGAAATCTCCAACCCTTCACAGTTTCTGACAGTTTTGGTGTTAAGAATGGGATTCTCACAGAGACTTGTCCTCTTTCTGAATGAGGGCCTTGTAGAGATTTGCAGAAGTTCCTGGGCACTTACGGTGAACATGTTAATTAAATTATATTGTCAGTATATTCAGAGTTGTGCACAATTTTGAAGCATTTTCATCATTCCGAAAAGATACTTCTTATCCTTTAGCTGTCACCCTTCATTTGTCCTAACTGCTTCAGCCCTAGACAACCACTAATTTACTTTCTGCCTCTATAGATTTCCCTCTTCTGGGCATTTCATATAAATGGAATCATGTAATACGTAGTCTTTTACTTAGCATAATGTTTTCAAGGTCTATGTAGTAGGACATATCAGTACTTCACTTCTTTTTACTGCTGGAAAATATTCTATTGTATGGGGGGATAGACCACATTTTGTCTGTGTTGCCCATTTGATGGATATTTGGGTTGTTTCTACTTTTTGATTATTATAAATAATGCTACTGTAAACATTCATGTGCAGGTTTCTGTGTGAATGTATCTTTGATTTCTCTTGGGTATACACCTGGGAAAACTCTCAAACTGTTTTTCGTCCACTCTCACACAAGCAAAAAAACAATCAATACAAAAGAAGGCTTCTGTGATCCCACAATATGTGGGGATTTCTCTCACCAGCAAGCAAGCAAGCAATCGATTCTACAGGAGACACCAACTGGGTGTCCGCCAATTCAATTCTGACCCTATCTATCTGGAGACAGTGTCAGATCCCATAGGACTGTGGGCCCAGTCCCCAAGACTCCCCACCAGACCCCAACCCAGTGGAACTCTAGGCCTCTGGAATTTCTGACCAACTGGTTTCAAGTTGGGGTTCCCATGACCCCCTCTTTGGGTTCAAATAATTTGCTGGAGTGGCTTACACAACTCAGGGAAGTATGTTTTAGTGGTTTATTTAAAAAGATATTACAAAAGATACAGGTGAAAAGATATTTAAGGTAAGGGATGGGTGAAGGGAGGCAGAGCTTCCATATCCTTTCTGAGCACACCACCCTCCAGGAACTTTCACATGTTCAGCTATCCTGAAGCCCTCTGAACCCTGTCTTTGTGGGTTTTTATGGAGGCCTCATTATGTAGGCAAGATTGACAACCATGCAAAAAATGTGACTGAACAAAAAGGTCCCATACTAATAGATGGAATAGGAAAACCCAGCCAGGCCTGTCTGTTCACAATCTTCTTGGTCTCTCTGTGCAGCATTCCTTCCTCTAAAGTATGGGGCAGGACCCTCTCTGGGATGAGAATCTCATGACCCACAATCAGACTGAGTGCTGGTTTGGGCAGGTGAAAGGAGGGCAGGAGGTCAGAGAGAGAGAGAGATTCTCTTTCCTGAGGGCTGCTCCTGCCCTCAATATTGTAACAAAAGACTCTAAGAAGATCTATATGAGTTATGAGCCAGGAATTGTAGAAAAATTGCAATGTATATATATAGGTATAGAGTTTTATTAAAATTACTGGATTATATTATGATGGCTTCTTTATGTAACTGTTTTTCTCTATAGATTATAATCTCCTAAGGTTTTGGGACTATGCCTCTCACTTACATATTCTTAATGCCAAGAAACACATTATAAAGTCAATGAATAACTGTTGAACGAGTATTTGAAGAAAAATAGAAGAACCCATGAGCAAATCAATGGGAGGCCTACCAGGCGACTTTGGAGGTAGGAAAATAAATTCTACATATATTAACAGATATGTATAACTCACACACAAGTGAGAAATGACAATAATTACATATTTCTCCTAGGATTCATGACATTCAGAATGAAGACTTCTTGCTTTAAAGTTAGAAGTCCACCAAATAGATATTTTTACATCTCATGAGACATTTTAATTTATAGATTTATAGCTCTTAAAATTAAATGTGACCTCAAGGGAACAAGTATTCTGTCTTCAGGCAGAATATTTTCTGTATTACCCTATTCAGGAAAAAAAAAAAAACTGAGACTAATATATGTACACTGGAATCTACCATTTTGAAAGCACGAAGGGTGACATTTTTAGTTATGTTTAGTTTTGTTATATTCTCTTAGACTCATTTCAATAATTGGAGACAATCGGCTAGGCAGAGTGGCTCAAACCTGTAATCCCACGACTTTGGGAGGTGGAGGCAGGTGAATCACTTGAGGTCAGGAGTCCGAGACCAGCCTGGCCAACATGGTGAAACCCCATCTCTACTAAAAATATGAAAATTAGCTGGGTATGGTGGTGCATGCCTGTAATCCCAGCTACACAAGAGGCTGAGCAGGAGAATCGCTTGAATCCAGGAGGCAGAGGTTGCAGTGAGCTGAGACCGTGCCTCTGCACTGCAGCCTAGGTGACAAAGCGAGACTCTGACTCAAAAAAAAAAAGAAAAAATAGGCTGGGCGTGGTGGCTCACACTTGTAATCTCAGCACTTTGGGAGGCTGAGGTGGGCAGATCACGAGGTCAAGAGATCAAGACCATCCTGGCCAACATATTGAAACCCCATCTCTACTAAAAATAGAAAAATTAGCTGGACATGGTGGTACATGCCTGTAGTCACAGCTACTCGGGAGGCTGAGGAAGAACAACCGCTTGAACCCAGGAGGCGGAGGTTGTGGTGAACAGAGATCCAACCACTGCACTCCAGGCTGGAAACAGAGTTAGACTCCCTCTCAAAAAAATAAAAAAAAAAAACAACTAATAAAATAAATTAAATAAATAAATGGAGACAATCTTGAGAAAACTTTCTTAAGTTCATGAGGTAATCAATGTCAGAGCCAGAGTAAGACCTTAACAATTTTAGCCCAATAATCCACTCAGATTTTTGGGTTAGAAATACAAGTGTTAAACTGTCACTGAAAATGGGCACATATATATTGTATCATAGTTATGTATAAATAGGTATAAAAAATATATCAAGCCAAATTGTTGAAGTGGGATACCTCTGAATAGTTCCATAAAATTAAGGTAGGATTACAATTTTAGGCGGCAGAACAGTCATGACAAGGCTTGAAAATTCTAAAGATCAGGATAAATGATTTTTATTCTGGAAAATAATTTCCTTTCCAGTTTTGTTATATTATCTAGTATCAAAGTCCTAGACATAAACCAGGTACACAGAAAATATTAACACATGTTAAATTGAAAAAACTACTATGGTCGGTAGTTCCAAATATTAGCCACTAACAAGAGAAGGTCTGTGTAATTTACAGAAAAGAGATAAGAATACAGGTAGGGAAGACATAATAAAGAGGAATAATTTGTAAATCATGACAATTTTAAAAATAGGTGTTATTTAGGTTTTCATTAATCTTTGCCAGTTCAAAGAAATCTGAACTGAAATCTGCAAAATCACAAGCAAAATCTATTAGAGGAGCTTTTTAGGAGAAAACTAAAACTTAGATGAATTATAAGCTTAATAGCTGCTTTTTGGTAAAGGCAATAAATGTTCTTGTTTTAACCAAATTTCCTTATGACCAGTGGTACACATCTGTAAGATGGTTCCTAGGATGGGATGAGGAAAGTGATGTCAAAATCGTAAAAACCAATCTCATACAGGGTTCAAATCACAGCATGACACTGTTGATGATGCTCATACATGTGCACTCACCTATTTAACTACATTTTTACATAGAGTGGGTTTTTTCCCCTAACATTTAGTCTGATTTTTCTATCACTGATATATATTTTCCTTACTCTCAATAAAAAGCTATTGTCATATTTTCTTCCTCTGTATTCCCTTCTATGTCTTAAAATTTCTGGCTTCTGATATGCTTTTCACTTACATACAAATCAAGGGTGTCCAATCTTTTGGCTTCCCTGGGGCACATTGGAAGAAGACTTGTCTTGGGCCACACATAAAATACACTAATGGTAACAATAGCTGATGAGCTTAAAAAAAAAGTAAAAAAAAATCTCATAATGTTTGAAGAAAGTTTGTAAATTTGTGTTGCACCACATTCAAAGCTGTGCAGCCAGTGGGCACCATGTTTTGGACAAGCTTAAACTACAGCAGTCTATAGTTCTTTTAGTTTGAATAATAATAAAAAAATAAAGTGCATGTTACCCTTTCATGTGTTTCAATACTTGAGAATAAAAGCTGGATACAATAAACATATCAACAGGTAAAAACGTATGGACAAATTCCTTGAGTATCTTAGCATACATTGTGCCTGATACATAGCAGGCTTACAATAATTGAATGAATGATTGGTTGATTAGCAGAATGAATGACAGAAAGAAACAGGAAGATTCTGGGCATTCTGAGAGGGGCAGGAATTTACCACTAAACAGTTCTTCTGGCACATAACCACACAGACTAAATTCACTTGCTTTTCTGAAGGAATACCAAAGCTTCCATTCAAAAACAGTAGCCGTATTAAGAGCAGCTGTCATATCCCACATCAAAACTAGGCCAGGCAAGAAGAGGACCATATTTGAGAGAGGGATTTCAGACAGACTTTGTTCTCAACGCTAAATGCAGCTGAAGTGTCAGAGTTCTATAAACATTATTTACAGGTATACAAACATGCGGTAAACAACAGAGAGTACTAGTGTCTCAAAACAGGAAAAGTTCAGCAACACAGGATGGTGGAAATACATTTGAGTACATGAAGTAAGGTGTAAGTTGAAGACATATATTAAGGCCCTAGAAAGTAATAGTATTTAACAAATGTCACCCTCGGTTACTGAACTTCTAGTCCTCTGGAGGGAGATGAAGGGTGACGGAAGTCTTACCTTTCTGTTTCCTACCAGACTGGGCCAACCACACTACTCCCATCCAGCTCTCACTTCCTACCCAGTTCATAGGAGTGTCACAAACCTGCCCTGGTTCTTTTATTTAATTGTGGTAAATTGTACATAACATAAAATTT
Source organism: Cacajao melanocephalus (assembly GCA_963573385.1). NCBI lineage: Eukaryota > Metazoa > Chordata > Mammalia > Primates > Pitheciidae > Cacajao > Cacajao melanocephalus. The sequence goes on along the minus strand of CAUYLG010022477.1, from coordinate 98,980 downwards.
GCCATTTTAACGATTTCCCCCCCTTTTTTTTTTGGAGATAGAGCCTCCCACTGTCACCCAGTCTGCAGTGCAGTGGTGCAATCTCGGCTCACTGCAATCTCCACCTCCTGGGTTCAAGCAGTTCTCCTGCCTCAGCCTCCTGAGTAGCTGGGACTACAGACGTGCACCACCATGCCCAGCTAATTTTTTTTTTGTTTGTATTTTTAGTAGAGACGGGGTTTCACCAGGTTGGCCAGGATGGTCTCGATCTCCTGACCTCATTATCTGCCTGCCTCGGCCTCCCAAAGTGCTGGGATTACAGGCGTGAGCCATCGCACCCAGCCAACTATTTTACTTTTTATAAATTTATTATTATTGTTGTTGTTATTTTTGAGACGAAGTTTTACTCTTGTTGCCCAGGATGGAGTGCAGTGGCATGATCTCAGCTCACTGCAACCTCTGCCTCCCAGGTTCAAGTGATTCTCCTGCCTCAGGCCTCCCCAGTAGCTGGGATTACAGGTGCCTGCCATCATGCCTGGCTTTGGTATTTTTAGTAGAGACGGGGTTTCATCATGTTGGCCAGGTTGGTCTTGAACTCCTGACCCCAGGTGATCCACCTGCCTTGGCCTCCCAAAGTGCAGGGATTACAGGCATCAGCCACCGCACCTGGCCAACTAGTTTAAAGTATACAATTCTAACTGCACCATTCAGTGGCATTAAGTACATTCATATTGCTGTACAAACCATCACCACTTTCCATCTCTAGAACCTTTTCATCATCCCAAACTGAAACTCTATACTCATTAAACAATAATCCCCTATCTCTCCGTCTCCAGTCTCTAGAAAACACATATTTGCATTGTGTCTCTATGGATTTACTTATTCTGGAAATTTCATAAACATGGAATTATATAATATGTGATCCTTTGCTTCTGATTTCTTTCACTTAGCATAATGTTTCAGTGTTCAACCCCAGTGTAGCATGTACCAGTCTGTTTTATGACTGAATAATGTTCCATTGTACATATATAACGTAGTCAATCTAGTGATGAACATCTGGGCCCTTTCCACTTCTTGGCTATTGTGAATGAATGATGCTGCTCTGAACATCACTGAATTGTGTTATTTGTTTAGCATCTGTTTCCAACTCCTTTGTATGTATACCTATGAGCAGAATTGCTGGGTCACATGGGAACTCTATGTTTAACTTTTTAAGGAGCCGCGAACTTACTTTAAAAAGCAGCTATTTTACATTCTCACTAGCAATGTACGAGGATTCAATTTTCTCCATGCCTTCACATTTCTTTTCTGTTGTTATTGTTATAGCAATTCTAGTGGGTTTACAGTTCTATCTTCTGTGGTTTTGATTTTCATTACTCCAATGATTTGTGACTGCAGTGCTATCTTCTGTGGTTTTGATTTTCATTTCCCCCATGAATGTCTTTTCATGTGCTTACTTACAGTAAATCTTCTTTGAAAAAATATCTACTAAAATCCTTTGCTCATCTTTCAACTAAGTTTTGTTGTTGTTACTGAGTTGGACTTCTTTATACATTGTGGATATTAATCCCTTATCAAATAGATGATAGAAAATATATCGACCAGGTGCAATGGCTCACGCCTGTAATCCCAAAACTTTGGGAGGCCGAGGTGGGCGGGTCGCCGGAGGTCAGGAGTTCAAGACGAGCGTGGTCAACATGGCAAAACCCCATCTCTCCTAAAAATACAAAAATTAGCTGGGTGTGGTGGTGGGTTCCTGTAGTCCCAGCTTCTCAGGAGGCTGAGGTGGGAGAATGGCTTGAACCTGGGAGGTTGAGGTTGCAGTGAGCCAAGATCATGCCACTGCACTCCAGCCTGGGTGACAACAGCAAGACTGTCTCAAAAAAAAAAAAAAAAAAAAAAAAGGAAAAAGTAAATAAAATATATCATATATGCAAATATTTTCTCCCATTCTGTGGGTTTCATTTTTACTCTCTCCTTTTATTTTAGAGATGGGGGTCTCACTATGTTGCCCAGGCTGGTTTTGAACAACTGGGCTCAAGCGATCTCCCTGCCTCAGCCTCCCAAAGTGTTAGGATTACAGGCGTGAGACACTGTGCCTGGCCCATTTTTACTTTCTTCATGGTATCCTTTGATATACAAAAGTTTTTAATTTTGATGACGTCTAAGTTATCTATTTGTTTTTCTTTTGTTGCCCAAGGTTTTGCTGTCGTAGCCAAGAAAACTTGCCAACTGCAATGTCAAGAAGCTTTCCTTCTACGTTTTCTTCTATTAGTTTTATAATTTTAGCTCTTATATTTATATCTTTGATTCATTTTTGTAAAATTTTCTATATAGTTTAAGATAACAGTCCAACTTCACTCTTTTGTAAGAGGATATTCAGTTTCCCCACCACCAATTGTGGAAAAGACTGACTCTTCCACACTGAATGATCTTGGCAGCCTTGTTGAACATATTTGACCATATATGCAAGGATATATAACTAGGCTTTCCATTTTATTTCACTGATACATCTGTCCATATGCCAGTACTGTAGCTTTGTAGTAAGGTGCAAAATCAGGAAGTATGAGTTCTCCAACTCTGTTCTTGTTCAAGTTTTTTTTTTTCTTATGGATCCCTTGAGATTCAATTTTGATGGGGACTGCACTGAATATATATGATTGCCCTGGGTAGTACTGTCATTTTAATAACACTAAGTCTTCCAATCCATGATCATAAGATACTTTTCCATTTATTTAAGTCTAGATTTCATAACTGCTGACATATTGCCATATTTGTTTTACCTCTGCAACATTCCACTTTTTCATTTCCTATTTTAAGCCACAGTAATCTTCTGGTTCTCCTTACTTTGGGAATATTCCTTTTCTCATTCTGATTCCTCAGTTTCTCTTCTAGATGTTTTTCTTCTATGTGCTTCCCTGATTTTAGCTATCCAATGTATGTCAAGGTCCCCAGCAGTTACATCTCTAGTTCTGATTTCTTTCTTTTTTTTGAGACAGAGTCTTGCTCTGTTGCCCAGGCTGGAGTGCAGTGGCATGATAGCAGCTCACTGCAACCTCTGCCTCCCAGGTTCAAGCGATTCTCCTGCCTCAGCCTTACGAGTAGCTGGGACTACAGGCGTGCGCCACCACGCCCAGGTAATTTTCGTATTATTTAGTAGAGATGGGGTTTCACCATGTTGGCCAGGATGGTCTTAATCTCTTGACCTTGTGATCCACCTGCCTTGGCCTTCCAAAGTGCTGGGATTACAGGCGTGAGCCACCACACCTGGCCTCTAGTTCTGATTTCTTAAATTCTACATTAACAATTATCTGCTGGATGTTTCCTGATGTATGTCCTACTTGTATCATAAACTTGGCACATCCCAAACTGATTACATATCATTCTCTCTGCCAAACTATCACCTCCTAACTGTGCCCCATATTTTTGTTAAGTGTACCTCTCTTCTACAATCACTAAGTAGGCATTTTTACTTCTTCCTCCCCCTTATTGCATTATCCAGTCAATTGACTTCTTGAATCCTGAACATTCAAGATTTGTCCAGTCTCTCCTCTGGTCTCTATATCTACTAGCTACTTAATTCAGGAATTTATCTCTTACTAAGATGATTGCAAAAATCTTCTAATTGGTACTTCTCTTCTCTTTGATTTTATATACTTTTGCAGTGAAATGTTTCTAATACATACACAATATCACTTCACTGCCTATATGATTTTAACACTTTAACCTCTCCTTCAAGATCTGTGATTTGGCTGCAACCTACTTTTACAAACATGTTTTCTCTTTATTATTTCAAGTATCCTTTGACCCAGTTGAACTAAATTACTCACTGGTCCTGATAATATACTTTGAGCAGTTCTGTCTCAAGAGTGATTTATTCCTCAGTCTCTGGAATGTTTTCCCCACCTCACTTCTAAATCCTTCATAAAAATCTTTTTTTTTTCCTAGGTGGAAGTAATCTTGCCATCTCCTAAACTGTAATAGTACTTTAAACCTCTCACAAAATGCACCTCAAAATATGCTTATTTAGCTCTTTGTCTAACCTTTTCAACTAGATGATATAGTGGCAGTGGTTAAGAGCATGAGTTCTGAAGCCAGTGAAGTGGGTGTGAATCATGGCTATGTCATTTATTAGCTAAGTAGTTTGGGAAAAGTTACCTTGCCTCTCAGTTTTCTCCTGTGTAAAATGAGGAATATAATAGCATCTACCAAATGGAGTTGCTGTGAGAATCAAATGAATTAATACATATGAAGTGCACAGAACAGTACCAGGCACATAGTAGCCACTTAATAAATGTTAGCTAATATTCAGGACAAAATTGAGTATGTCTTATTTATTACTGTACCACCTACTCACACTGTTTTCCACCAGCAGTTAGATGGCAACTTTTTTATTTAAAAAATTGTAACAAAATACTAGATAATGTAAAGCATTACACAACCAAATATAAGATTAAGTGGCGCAGAAATGTGCTACTAGAAATCAGATAGGGGAAAGATCATTGTAGGATAAGTCTGTAATAAAATATTTTATGAAAGAGGGGCCCAATGAAATGGTGTTTAAAAGACCTGATGTGAGAGAAACAAATAGGATGAACTGATAGGATAATAGTCAAAGTATTAGCAGGCATGAGATAATAAGAGACTGGACTAGGATGGTAGCACTGAAGGATTTCAAAGAAAGAGATGAAAACACAGAGAGATAAAGCCAGGATAAATTGGACTTATAAAACAGTAAGAAGTTTTAAAAAAAAAAAGGATGTATAATTCTGAGTTTATGGTATTATCAGAATACAGATATAAGTACAGATATAAGAAAGTTGGGAGAATTAAGTTCAATTTTATCTATGTTGAATTTCAGGTACACTGAATGCCATCTTATGGCAAGGTCCTGTAGACAGCTATAAAGATAAGGTAACAGGTTTTAAAGATGTAAATTGAGAAGTCCTCAGGATAGAATGAAATGAAATGAGGCACAAATGAACTGGCAGGAGTAAATATGGAGGATGAACAGAGGATGAAGGAGTACAGTTTGTGAGAAAATTCCACCTCTGCCCTCCCACAATTACGGATGGTCTCTAATAAGATTAATAGTCCAATTATCAAAAACCATCACTGAATGTTCTGATGAGGAATACATATAATCTCAAAAATTGTGAACATCCAGCAAAATCTACCTATCTCTCTAGTGATAACACAACTTTCATGACAGCAGGGGTCATTATGTCCTCAAATGCATCCCCTGTGCTTAGTTCAGTACCTTACACATAGTAGTCAATAGCTTTCTTATCAGTTGAATGAATAAATAAAAAGCAGCGAAAAGTATGCTTGTGGATGAAGAGTATCAATATTAAACACCTAGGATGGTGTGCATATATTAAGTGAAAAGCCAGCATCAGAGGTATAAAATCCTTGGAATCATATATTATTTGGAATTGAGGAAAAATGTCTCATGAATTGAAATTTAAGTTGGAACTGGAGGAAGTATGTATGATTACTGGAATCAGCTTAATTGTATTTTTCATCACATACATGTATATAGTAGTAAGATGATCCAAAACATTTATTTAGCTAATTCTGTAAGCTCAGTGAAGTCCCAGCTTTTAGGTGAAGAGCTAAGTTTTTTATTCAAATCAAAGAATATAGTGCTGACTTCTAATAATCAAAATTCTAGTTTGAATTATTACATTTACTTAGAGATTTTCTTTTCTTTTTTTTTTTTTGAGATGGAGTCTTGCTCTGTAACCTAGGCTGGAGTGCAGTGGCGTGATCTCGGCTCACTGCAACCTCCACCTCCTGGGTTCAAACGATTCTCCTGCCTCAGCCTCCTGAGTAGCTGGGACTACAGGAGCATGCCACCAGGCCCAGCTAAACTTTTGTACTTTTAGCAGAGACAGGATTTCACTGTGTTAACTAGGATGGTCTCGATCTCCTGACCTCATGATCCACCTGCTTTGGCCTCCCAAAGTGCTGAGATTACAGGCGTGAGCTACAGTACTCAGCCTATTTAGAAGTTTTCTTAATGACCTCAAAATTCAGAAATGATATTACAATCCTTTTGCTTTTTTAGAGGAACTCTCACGGTGTCACCCAGAGTGCACTGGCATGATCTCCGCTCACTGCAACCTCTGGCTCCTGGGTTCAAGTGATTCTTGTGTCTCACTGATATGGTTTGGCTGTGTCCCCACCCAAATCTCATCTTGAATTGTAATAATACCCATGTGTCAAGGGTGGGATGAAGTGGAGATAAATGAATCATGGGGGCAGATTTCCCCCATCCTGTTCTCATGGTAGTGAATAACTCTCACGAGATCTGATGGTTTTATAAATGGGAGTTTCCTGCACAAGCTCTCTTTCCTGCTGCCATGTAAGATGTGCCTTTGCTTCTCTTTTGCCTTCCACTATGATCATGAGGCCTCCCCAGCCATGTGGAACTGTAAGTCAATCAAACCTCATTCCTTTACAGATTACCCAGTCTCGGGTATGTCTTTATTAGCAGCATGAAAATAGACCAGTACACTCAGCCTCCCAAGTAGCTAGGATTACAGCTATGTACCACTATGCTCAGCTAATTTTTTTGTATTTTTAATAGAGATGGGGTTTCACCATGTTGCCCAGGCTGGTCTCGAACTCCTGGCCTCAAGCAATCCACCTACCTCAGGCTCCCAAAGTGCTGGAATTACAGGCATGAGCCACTGTGTCTGGCCCAATCTTACTGTTATTGGACAGTACTTCATTTGCGCAGGTTTCAGTTATGTAAAGAGACATGAATATTAAGATTTTTAGAAGTACACAGAAAATAATGGCAATCTAAGAAGTTTCAGGCAGAGACACAGCAATAAAGTGACTATACTGCAATTAAAAACTATTATTCAACTTTGCATTTTTGATCCCATCAATCATTTTGAAACATATGTTGATTTTCAAATCAGTTTGTTTTATATTTAGTTTTCTAATACATCCAGAAGAGTCCACCCCCCCAACTCCATTAGAATAGGTTTTAATGATACTATTATTTAAGAAAAAAAAGGCTGTTTTTAAAAAAATAATAGATTTTTGGTTGGGCATAGTAACTCATGCCTGTAATTCCAACACTTTGGGAGGCCAAATGGGGAGGATCAATTGAGCCTGGACTCAATACCATCCTGGGCAACATAAAAAACCCTGTCTCTACAAAAAAATTTTAAACATTAGGCATGGTGGTGCATACATGTAGTCCCAGCTACCCAGGAGGCTGCAGCAGGAGGACTGCTTGCACACAGAAGGAGCCACTGCTTAGCTGCAGTGAGCCAAGATCATGCCACTGCACTCCTACCTGGGTAACAGAGTGCAAAGTCTGTCTCAAAAAATTTACATGCATATACACAGATTTTTAAACTTCTCTATGGAGGAGAGATTATCTGGGTTTGGTAGTTACGTAGATATAAACATAAAAGCCTTTCTAGGTAATATAGTCTGTTTTGGGGGCTTTTGTTTGTCCTTTCAAGTAGCACTAGTGACAAGATGATAAACTGCAAATCTGCTTGTTTTGTGTACCACTGCATAGATCCTAACCCTCCAACAAGCAAACTAGAGGGGAAAAAAAGTCACTTTTAAGTAGTTAATAAATGGTACACTAAAATTCCTAATTATGATGTCTACATAAATTACCTAAAAATCAGAACTTTTTTTGAGACAGAGTCTTCCTCTTGTCGCCCATGCTGGAGTGCAATGGCACGATCTTGGCTCACTGCAAACTCTGCCTGCCTCCTGGGTTCAAGCAATTCTTCTGCCTCAACCTCCTGAGTAGCTGGGATTATAGGCATGCACCACCACACTTGGCTAATTTTTGTATTTTTAGTAGAGACGGGGTTTTGCCATGTTGGCCAGGCTGGCTTAAACTCCTGACCTTGTGATCTGCCCTCGTTGGCCTCCCAAAGTGCTGGGATTATAGGCATGAACCACCATGCCTGGCCTAATTTTTGTATTTTTAATACAGACATGGTTTCACCATGTTGGCCAGACTGGTCTCGAAATCTTGACTGCAAGCGATCCACCCACCTCAGGCTCCCAAAGTGCTAGGATTATAGGCATGAGCCACTGTGTCTGGCCTAGGACATCATTTTTCAAATTGGGCTCTAAAACTTAACTAGTGGTACTTAGAAGTATAAAATGTTAATTCAATTTTTGTTGACTGTGAAATGTTCCAAGGCAATTGTTTTGATGCAGAAAATAATCGTAAAAAACATTCTGGTAATTTGACTGAATTAAAGAAACTTTTGAAAGAAGAACCATTTGAGCCTCAGATTTCCTTAACCAGCTCTAGATTAAATTGTAATTTCTAAGTAGAATATACATAGTTGAACCAAATTTAGTTACGAAAGATCTATAATGCAACAGCCATGATCCTATTAAAGGTAGATTGGTATAATTATTAAAAGTACTGGGGTCAAATAAACCTCCTTTTGATTCTAAGTTTAATTAATCACTAACTGATAAACTTGTGTAAAAAATATAACTCATGTTAACTCATCAGTAAATTGGAAATAATAATGTTATCTCATATAGTTGATGTAAAGCTTAATTGAGGTAGTTTATGTACAATGTCTGTGAATTGAGGGAGTTCATGTACAATGCCTGTCATGTAATAAAAATAAACAAACATTAACTGCTATTATTATCACCATCTTTTAACTGTGAAGGCAGCTACCTGCTACTTTATTGGAACTGCTTTAGAAAACAATTTTGGGCTCTGCCAAAAATCATTTAATATGGCAAAAAGACATCAAAGATTTCAAGTTTCCTCAATATGATTGCCCAGGTATCTCGACCATTCCTGTGGCTGAATGCATCTGTGGATAAGGTGTTACTATGTTTAAAGAAATAAAAGACCAGCATGAAAATATTTACATATGCACAGGTATTAGAAAAATGTAAATATTTACCAAAAGGAGTTGATAAAAGTACCAAGTAGAGCCTCTAGCATGAAAACTTTTTAAAATTGAAATAGAATATTCAGCAGATAGGTATAAAAGCAAATTAGACGTAGTTATAAAGAGAATTAGTGAGATGGAAAACAGAAAATTTAAAAGCGAGCCAAAATGAGGTTAGGATTAAACACTACATGCCAAATATCAAAGTGTTTTACATTTACTAACTGATTTAATTTTCCCAACACCTACTATTATCCCCATTTTACAACACAAAATAATGAAAATAGTGTTATCTCCATTTTAGTTTCAAAAATAAACATTTCCATATTAAAGATAAAAGACAACTGGATTTTTTTTTTAAACTCTGTTTTCAGTTCTAGCTTAGATAGGAGAGGTAATAACTAAATGCTGCTTGAAGGTGTCAAGGACAAATAGGAAGCTTCTATGATAATGAGATATACTTTTTTCACCTAATATAGTTGCCAGAAATAAATATGTATTACTCCTAGGTCCTTTCACCTTTTTTAGCTGTTTGGCTCTTACTCTTCAATATTCAGCTCATTTCTTTTTCCTTAGGTGTCACTTTGGACACATGCATTGTTTTACTTTTACATTCATATTGTGTTGCAAGCATTGTCACTTCCAGACTGTGTACTCTTCAATGTTCAGCTCATTTCTTTTCTCTTAGGTGTCAATTTGCATATATGCATTATTTTACTTTTACATTCATATTGTGTTGTAAGCATTGTCACTTCTAGATTGTGTGCTTCTAGGAAAGAATCAGCAAGGTAATCACAAAAAGGTCCCACAGTTAGAATTCAGCAACTTTTGTGACTCCAAAATATCAAATATTGATTTTCTCCCAATTTTCTTCTTTTTAAATTGATAAATAATAATTCTATATATTTATGGGGCATATGCGATATTTTGATACATGCATATATGTATTAAATCAGGGTAATTAGGATATCCATCACCTGAAAACTTTATCATTTCTTTGTGTTGGGAATATTCCAAATCTTCTCTTCTAGCTGTTTTGAAATATACAACAAATTACTGTTAACTGTGGTAACTCTACTATGCCATTAAACACTAGAACTTATTCTGTCTAACTGTATTTTTGCAACCACCAACCAACCTCTCTTCATCATCCCTCCCTCCTACCTTTCTCAGCCTCTGATAACTATCATTCTACTTTCTACCTTCGTGAGATAAAGTTTTTTAGCTGTCACATTTGAGTGAGAACATATAATACTTGTCTGTGCATGGCTTATTTAACTTAATATAATGTCCTCTAGTTCCATCTATGTTACTGCTTGTAACAGAATTTTACTCTTTTTTTTATGGTTGAATGATATTCCATTGAGTGTGTATACATATATATATGGACAAACACACCATTTTCTTTATCCATTCATCTCCTAATGGACACTTAGGCTGATTTTGTATCTTGGCTATTGTGACAAGTAGTGCTACAAAAATGGGCATGCAGATATCTCTTTGATATCCTGGTTTCCTTTCTTTTGGATACATACCCAGCAGATGGATTGTTAGATCATATGGTAGATCTATTTGTAGCTTTTTTTTGAAGAATGTCCATACTGTTTTCCATAGTGGTTATACTAACTTTCTCACCAACAGTGAACTATTAGTATTCCCCTTTATCTACATCCTTGCCAACACTTGTTTTGTCTTTTGGATAACAGCTATTATAACTGGGGTCAGAAGCTCAACTCAATAGCAAATCATCTGATTTTTAAAATGAGCAAATGATCTGAATAGACATTTCTCAAAAGAAGGCATACATATGGCCAACAAATATATGGAAATAAATGCTCGATATCACTAATCATCAGGGAAATGCAGAGCTGGGTTTCTAGACACTAACAAAGGACAATCTAAAAAAGAAAATTAAGAAAACAATTCCATTTGCAACAGCATGAAACAGAATAAAATACTTAGGAATAAATTTAACTAAGGAGGTAAAGGACTTGTATACTGAAAATTACAAAACATTTCTGAAAAAAATTAAAGGAGACAGAAATAAATGGAAAGACATCCCATGTTCATGTATTGGAAGACTTAATATTTAAATTTTCTTTTCTTTTCTCTTAATTAATGCTTCCTAGCACAAGGAAAACAATATTGTTAAGATGTGACTACTACACACATCTATGCACATCAATGCAATACCCGACAAAATCCCAATGACATTTTTTTCAGAAACAAAAAACTTCATGCTATAATTCACTAAAATCTCACGAAACCCTAAATAGCAAAAATAAACTTGGAAAAACAACAAAACTGGAGAATTCATACTTTCTGATCTCAAATTTTACTACAAAGCTATTGTAATCAAAACACTGTGGTACTGGCATGAAGACAGACATATAGAACAACAGAAAAGAATAAAGAGGCCAGAAGTAAACCTTGCATATATAATCAAATGGTTTTTGACATAGGTGACAAGTCCATATTATGGAGAAAGAAACAGTCTTTTCAACAAATGGTCCTGAGACTAAATATACAGAATGACCCATAACTCACACCACAAATGAAAATGCAAAATGAATCGACAACCTAAGTATAATAAGAAAAGCCATAAAATTCATAGAAGAAAACATAGGGGTAAAATTCACGCTCTTGGATTTAACAATGCATTCTTAGTCCAAACAACAAAAGTAAAAGTCGATAAACTGAACTTCATCAAAATTAAAAACTTTTGTGCATGAAAGAACATTATTATGATAGTGAAAAACCTCCCACAGGATGAGAGAAAATATTTACAATTCATATATCTGGTAAAGGTCTAGTATTCAGAATTATAATAAACTTAACAAAGAATTATAATAAACTTAACAACAAAAAGACAACCCAATTTGAAAAAGTACATTTCTTCAAAGAAGATACACAACAAATGGCCAAAAAACATGAAAAGATTTTCAACATCATTAGTCATTAGGGGAATGCAAATCAAAACCACAGTGAGATAGTGAGATATCACGGCACACTGTAGGGTGGCTATAACAATCAAAACCACAACAAAAGTGAAAAGTAACAAGTGAAGGTGAGAATATGGAGAAAACAGAATCCTTATATTGTTAGTGAGAATGTAAAATGGTTCGGCTGCTGTGAAAAACAGGTGGACAGTACATCAAAAAGTTAAACATAAAATTACCATTATCACTTAGCAATTCCATTCAGGTATATACCCAAAGCAATTGAAAACAGGAACTCAAATAAACATACATATGTTTGTAGCACTATCATTTACAATATCTAAAAGGTAGAAACAGACCAAAGGTTCATCAATGGATGAATGGATAAACAAATTGTGGTATATATATATATATATATATATACATATATACACACACACACACATATACACACACACGTATACACACACACACACCTATATACACTTATGCACACAGAATGAATTATTCAGCCATAAAAAGATTGATACTAGCTACAATGTGGATGAACATCAAAAGTGAAAGGAGGTAGAAACAAAAGGTCACATACTGTATGAGTTTCTTTAAATGACATTTTCAGAATAGGTAAATTCATAGAGACATAATGCAGACTGGTGGTTGTCATGGGCTGGTGGAGGTGGGCCATGAGAAGCAATTGCTTAATGGGTACAGAGTTTCCTTCTGAGGTGATGAAATGTTTTGGAGCTAGATAGAGGTGGTGGCTGCACAACCCTGCAAATGTCCTAAATGCTACTGAATTGTTCATTTTTAAAAGGTTAATTTTATGTTATGTGGATTTCACCTCAATTTTGAAAAACTCTTACAGCAACAACAACAAAAACAAAAAATCATACCTCATTGTGATATCCACCAGAAAAGCTAAAATGAAAAAAGACATACAATATCAAGTGATGTCAGGGTATGAAGCAACAGAAACTCTCATGAACTGGTGGTGGATGTATAAATTGGTTACAATTACTAGGGAAGACTGGCAGCACGTACTAGAGGTAAACCGTATGCATACCAAGCATAATACTTGGTTAGGTGCTCAAAAAATACTTATTGACTGAACTAATGAAATAACTACTTTTTATTTTTTAGGTACTATGCTGAGAAACAGGACATAAAAGATATGGTTTGTTCTCCTAATAAAGAGACACACACAAATGATTATACATGTATATTGTGGAGGGTGGACAGCGTAGTGTTTTGGAGTCAGATCATTTGAGTTCTGACTCCACCTTTTACTAGTTAGCTATGATTTTTGGCAAGTCTGAATTTTACTTCTGCATCAATCATAAAATTTCTTTCCTTTCCACTCTCACTCCACAGTTTCAGTATACTGCTGCTACTGCCATCTTTACAAAACAGAGCATGTCAATACCCCATTCCTTCCAGCTAAAAATCCAAAGATTCCCTATTACATAAAATAATCTAAACTTCTTAACTTGGCATTCAAAAACTACATTTTGTTACCTACCTTTCTTTCCAGCTTTATCTCATATTCTACTCCTGCCATGTTCCAGAAGTCGTTTTGGCCTACTATCTTATCTGGAAGATGCTGTCGAAATGTCTTGGCTTTGTATCTTTGCTCCACATTTGTTTCTTCCAAGAGTTCACTCTCTCTACTTTGAGTATTTTCAGTTCATGAAAAAGTGAATGTTTTGTGGTACTAAATATTGATAAAGGGTTTTCTGCATATAATTTTACTTAACATAGGATTAACCCTGGGAGACAGTAAATTGATCACACATTTATGTGAGTAGTCTGATACACATTACCAATGAATAAAAACTAGCATTTAGGAGTATACTTTGGCCTTCCTGACCTTTTATTTAGGTAAAAGAAGTTATTATTTCCTCAATACTAACCATATTGTTGTACCAGAATATCCCTTCTTAAAAACTGTCACCAAGGAAACTGCTTTTCTGGTTCATCCATTTGAATCTAATCCAGTGTCAAAATAAGTTAGCTCTGCCACCCCTGTTACTCCTAGTTTGTGAATGTGGGAAGATACTCCCAGGAACTTTAAAATGACATAAATAAAATTGTCCTTTGAAAGATCAACATATAAAGGATAAGAACATGTAATAGGCATTGAGTAATTAAGTGAAGCAAATTAGTGGAATCAGTCTAATTCAGCAACTCAATTTAATTACGTTTACCCTATAGACACTACAGTGGATACAAAGATAAAAAGGCCATGAACTCAACCATCAGGTTGTTTATAGTAGAACAGAAGAGAAATATATGTGACCAGGTAATTATAAGAATTCTATCTCAAATTCTTCCTAAAAGATAGTTATTTATATCAATAAGAAGGCTTGATGCAAGGAAAACAATATAAAATATAAAAACTAAGTCTTATACTATAGAATATGGGGAAAAAACCTTACATTATAAAAAGACTATGAGATACAAATGTGGATTTTTTTTTCAACTGTTTCTCCATAGGTATAGTTATATTTTACATATTATCAAACTTTTACATTTGGAAAGCATTTAATATGCTATAACTTATCTTTTCTATGATTTCCTCACCTCTTCAAAAATAAAACCTAATTAATTTAGTTTCTGTTTTATGTAATGTCATATTCCTAAGACAGAAGTGGTTCATTTAGAGATACAGGTGGAAAAAAAAACAAAACAAAACTCCAGTAAGTAGTATTAACCTAACCAGTAATGTGACGTCTGACTGGAACAAGCAGTATATCAGTCGTTAGGAAGTGGAAAGCATTCTCAGATTTCAAAGCAACATTGTGATAAGATTCAAAGGAGAAGAGAGCAGGTGGTATGACAGCAGCCATTAATTATAAGATATGCTTATAATTAGGCTTAACAAAAGACCTACTTTAAAGACATAATTATCAATATTATCTAGGCATTTTAAAAACTTCATTGTAAACTGTTTCTATTGTACAAAATTTCTAAGAAAATAAATTTATAACTAAAAAATTAGTCAAATAGCCATCATAAGAGAAATGGTTGTAAAGTTTCTCAGCTATCTGTGAAATACAGTCTTTGATATTATGAAACTAAGATAACATTAGAGAGTATTAGTAAGTGGAACGAGACGTGCTGATAATCTCCTTTAACCATAATTCCATTCATTCTTTTAGAAAATCATCTAATTAAGATTTGACTTTTTTTGTACTCCCTTGTTAACCAAGTTCTATCTCTAATAGAATCTTACAAAATATTGGCATTTAATCAATACTGACAAGAGTTAAAATAGGATTTTTTTTTTTTTTTTTAAAGACAGGGTTTCACCATGTTGGCCAGGCTGGTCTTGAACTCCTGACCTCAGGTGATCTGCCCGCCCTGGCCTCCCAAAGTGCTGAGATTACAGGCGTGAGCCACCACGGCCGGCTAAAATAGGATTTTAATAAAGCAAGAATACAAAATACATAAACAGTGAATAAATATCCCAATGTTTTGCGCTTTCAAATCACCAGCCCTTTTCTGTTATGATGATCAAAAGAACCCTGAAGTGTATTTTTAATAGTGCCATATAACAATTCATTCATTAGGGTGTCTTTTCTTTCACACACTCTGCAATAGTCAGAGACAAAGTTTAGAGAAAGTTATTCTTTTTATCTTGATACTGTATTTATGTGATAAATATCTTTAATTCAAAAGGCCAAATCAAAACATATATGATTTTCTAATACACAAAGTTCAAATTTTTGAAAAAAAAAAACTGTTTTAGACAATGTACGTGATTAAAAAAACAATTTTTATTAAAGAGTAAACTAATGAATGGTGAAAATATTCAGTAGCAAGCTGCTATTACAAATGAATACAAATAGGCGACTGCTAGGGTAACAGATTGAGACTTATCACTGGAGACTTCAGCTGTTTTCAAACTAATTACATTTAAAACCTTAAAAAAGAAAACCCCGAGGCCAGGCGCAAAGGCTCACGCCTGTAATCTTAGCACTTTGAGAGGGTAGGGCAGGTGGACTGCCTGAGCTTAGGAGTTCAAAACCAGCCTGGGCAAGACGGTGAAACCCCATCTCTACTGAAATACAAAAGAAATTAGCTGGGCATGGTGGTGTGCACCTATATTCCCAGCTACTTGGGGAGGTTGAGACAGAATTGCTTGAACCCCGGAGGCAGAGGTTGCAGTGAGCCAAGGTCGCACCACTGCACTCCAGCCTGAAAAAAAAGAAAAAGAAAACTTGTTCTTAAGGATAAAACAGTTTAGGTATCTGAATATCTAGCAAAAAAAAAAAAAAAAAGTCTTCCCAGTACTTCAGCGTACTCAGCGCTCCCCACCTGCCTGCCGTTTTTTTCGCTGTGTTCTTATGACATAGGAAAGATATTCATTTTGATAGGTTTCAAGTCATCTTGGTAGGCAAGTTAACAGAAAGGAAAGAGATTAAGTGACTACAGAATAATATAACAGATGACTTAATAAGACAGAATAACCTGATGAAAAGCAGAAAACAGGTTGGTGCCTATATCTTCTAAATCTCCCCTAGATACAGCAAAATAATCTACATAACTATTTATAGTGATTAATCTTAGAAATAGTTACAGAGACTGAGGGATGGTTGAATGAGATTTAGAGTGAGAATTTTATACACTTTTCTGAAGGTAGATATTATCTCTAAAGGGTTTTGTTTTTAAAGGTAAAGAAATCAAATTTTCCCAAGGAAAAGTGGTATACTCAAGTCTACTCACACCAGCTCATGAGAACAACTGCTATTTTCAGAAACTCTGTAAGCCAGTTAAACATATGCATCATTAAAAATTAAATTATGCAAACATAATTAAATCATACTAAAAAGTAATAATGACTCAAATTAATCACTTCCTATTTTACAACATTTTATTATTGTGTATGTCTTTGAGGATATTTACATCTATTCTCTCTGCATGGTGGAAATACTATATAATGGTAATCTACTACTATGCATCTACTTTCAATGTCACTTTCAGTGTTTCAGTTGACAGTCTGAAATTGGCCACGGTGGGAGAAATTAACACCACTAAAACTGGCAAATGTCACAAATCAAGGCTTTTTTCCCTCCAAAGAATCAATTTTTAAAAATTTACCAATACACTCATGGGATATTCCAAAATTTTGATAAAGAGGCCTGGTTTAAAATGGGTAACATTGTAAGATACTTGGAAAACTACCCTCTTAAAAAATCACTATGACACATAGAAAAAAATTTTTTTGTTGTTGAGAAGGAATCTTGCTCTTGTCACCCAGGCTGGAGTATGATGGCGCTATCACAGCTCACTGCCTCCTGGGTTCAAGCAATTCTCCTGCCTCAGCCTCCGAGTAGCTGGGACTACAGGCATGTGCCACCATGCCTGGCTAACTTTTGTATTTTTAGTAGAGACGGGGTTTCACCATGTAGACCAGGCTGATCTCGAACTCCTGACCTCAGGTGATCTACCCACCTCAGCCTCCCAAAATGCTGGGATTACAGGTGTGAGCCACTGTGCCCGACCAAAAAATATTATCTTAAATGGTACTAGATTATAAATTAGAACAATTATGTAATACTCCATAATACAAATAATGACTATCCTTATTCACAAAGTACATGCCATTATCTTTGACTGCTACGACTTTGGGGGTTTAATTTTGGTTTGGGGGCCATTTTACTTGGAAATGAAGAGGATTTGGCATAAGAGTAGAGTAAGGACCATTAAAAGTCTTTGTGGAATACTTTTCAGGACCATACTCTCAATGATAACATTTTTAAATAGGAACAGAAAACTCTTCCAGAGTCACTAAATTTTGGTGTATATGGATAAATGTGAAACTAAGCAGGGCAGTCATGTTTCTTGGAATTTTAGGGTTTTTCCAAGGGTCTGTCTCATGGAGTGAGGAAGAGACTGAAAGGACGAGACTTTAGCCTTCCTCGTTTTGGCATTAACCAAGGAAGCTCAGCTTTTTGTATCATTCTTTAATATACTGAGGTTCTATGTAAAATGTCATTTAAAAAAAAGTGTTCCTTTGTAGGAGGGTAGGAAAAAAAAAAGGGAGAGAGAGAGGAAGGAAATCAACATGTTAGAGAATATTGGGGGAGGGGGTGTGCATCCATACCATCAGTACCTAAGAAAGGTATGTTTGTGTGTGTGTGTGTGTGTGTGTGTGTTCTAGAAGAAACAGCTTTAGGTAAACCGGGTTTATTCATGTAAAAAACATGAATGTCAACAAACATTAGTGCAGTTCTTACTGAATTATGTGTTGTATACTATACATATACATATATAACTACATATACCTAATTAAAACTATTGGTATTTGAGATTGTTCTAAATTCTAATTAAAAATAAGACATATATAACCTAGGCTTTAAAGGGAACATGAAAACAATTGTACTTTTGGATCTTCACACAGTTATATGCATTAACAAATTTTTTATGTGTTATATAATTTGTAAAGTAAGGATAACATTATCTCTCAAAACAAATAGAAACAGAACAGGCATTTTAAAGCAATGAATAAAATGAGAAGTCTCTGAGAAAGTAAATTTTTACACAGTAAAAAAATTGCTAGTTGGAATACTGCCTTCTCAAGAATAAAACCAAGTATCTTTCAAACTAAACAATTTTTCAATTTTGAAAAGGAAAAATAAATAATAAGTGCATTGATTTAAAGGACCAGAACGCCATTTACTTTAAAAGACCTTTCTCTTTACCTACAGCAACCAAATCAATCAAATAGTAAAGAGGACAGTGCAATAATAACTGTAAGACAAGGTTTCATGGAAGATGAAATACTGGCCGTATAGAAGATCTGTGTTCCACAGACTTTGTTTTCTTTGAGGTCTTCCAACCCAATACTAACCAGGTCCAGCTAGCTTAGCTTATGAAATCTGATAAGGGCATAGCCCATGGCAATAAGGATGCAGGATAGTGATTTTATTTCTTATTTTATTCATTGCAGCCCCAGGGAGAGAGATAACGAGAACAGGAATGAAATCCAGGTCTCCTACATAAAACACTGCAGAACATTACCACTAGGTCACCAGGGAGGAAAAGGAAGAAAGTATTTTATTCTAAAAGAGTTTGTTACAATATTTATGGCAGAAAATTATTTGTTTTGGCTTACCTGATGAAATAAGAACCTTACTCTCATTAATCATAAATTTGAATGATTGTTTTCACAAAAAAATTGTCTGATATCTGCTTATTAGATTTAAAATATTTAACTACATTGTTTTGGAAACTGAAAAAAAGACTATCCCCAACTTAACTCACAAAATGTCAGGCAGTTATAAAATAATCAGAAATAATTTAAAAAATTTCACCTTATCTTCCTACTACTTGATATTTGTCATCTTCCATTTATTCCTACAAAATTAAAAAAGAAAAGAAAAATACTATTACCTAATATTCTTGTGAGGTTAAATGAGCCACTCCATGAGCACATAGGACAGTATCTGACGTTCAAAAGATGTTATGAATGATGAAAATTTTGTATTTCCCCTATTTGACATGGAATCATGAGTAAAATCAACAGAGTTTTCTACTATACTATTTTTTTGGTATACTATAGTATAACCCCTATAGACATAGACATGGGGGTTACAAAGACATAGGGGTTATACACAGACATACTAGCTCTGTCTCTCATCATTCACTGCCATGACATAAACCCAGGGAATCCTTTCTTAGAAGCTCATCTCTCAATTGCATTATTTTACATCAATACTTTGTGAGATCTTGCAGGTTATAAATACTGGACAAAACAAAAACTAGTCAGGGAGACTCAAAGATAAACTCTTGGAGAAAAAAATCAGCTTCTCTCTTTTTTGTTTTTTTTGAGACAAAGTCTTACTTTGTCATCCAGGCTGGAGTGCAGTGGGGTAATCTCAGCTTACTGCAAGCTCCACCTTCTGGGTTCAAGCAATTTTCCTGCCTCAGCCTCCCGATTAGCTGGGATTACAGGCATGTGCCACCATATCTGGGGTTCTATGCAAAATGTCATTAAAAAAAAAGTGTTCCTTTGTAGGAGGGTACGAAGAATAAAAGGGAGAGAGAGAGGAAGGAAGTCAGCATGGCTAATTTTTGTATTTTTAGTAGAGACGGGGTTTAGCCATGTTGGCCAGGCTGGTCTCGAACTCAAGACATCAAATGCTCTGCCCACTTTGGCCTCCCAAAGTGCTGGGATTATAGGCATGAGCCACCACACCCAGCCAGAGTCAACTTCTTAATGCAAACAGCAGAGAGGGTAATTGGGATATATATTTATCTCCACTTTGGTTTATACTAATGAAAAGGAGAAAATAAACCTTAAGCAAACTTTGGAAATGACAGCATATCCCAAACAAGGCAAGAATAAGAGGAAAACTTCATGTTTTAGAGTTTCTGATTTAACAAACTGTTTTTAAACACATATTCTCTTATCTCTAAGGTAGAAAGGGAGATAATTTCATACTTCTATAAGATACAAAATGATAAGAAAACTAAAACCCAGATCATAAATAATAGATGGTGACGTTAAACTAGAAATTAAGTCTACCAACCTTTAGAGACCAGGATCTTGTCTCCCACTCTTCCTGATTATGCTCTCTCAGCAGAAGTCACCATGACTAATTGGGTGCTTGATTAACTTAACAAGTACTTACTGAGACTCTAATGTGTGGGCATTTCTATGGTAAATTCAACCACAGAAGCCACAGATACAAATTCCAATGAGAAAGAGAATACAGGCGTTGAAACAAAGAAATCTAGGAGAGCAAATGTTGCTTAATCACACAGTTCTACAGATAAAAACTCCAGTATGACCTAATTTAATTACATCTGCAAAGATCCTATTTCCGAATAAGGTCACATTCCAAGGTAATGGAGGTCAGGACTTCAACATGAATTTTGAGGGGACAAAATGAACCCCTAACACAAAAGGCTGGAGGAAGACAGATGAAGTAAAGATTCTACGACCACTGCATTGTTTGGAAAAAGGCAAAGAAATTCATACAAGGCTGTGGTAAATTACCCACTAAAAATAAAATAAAACGAAAAGAATACATAACTGCATCAATTTCATAGAAAGGAGAAATAAAATATTAAAAATTAATCTAAAAGAAAGCAAAGGAGGACACAGGAACGCATATGAAACAAGAGGGATAAACAGCAAATCCTAATCGATTTAAACCCCAAATGTCAGTAGTAATACTACATATAAATGAATTTTAACAACAGTAATGTCAGAGGCATTTGAACCAAAGTAACTCCATCTTGAGTAGGGGCTGGACAAAACGAGGCTGAGACCTACTGGGCTGCATTCCCAGATGGTTAAGGCATTCTAAATCACAGGATGAGATAGGAAGGAGGCTGGCACACGATATAGGTCATAAAGACCTTGTTGATAAAACAGGTTGCAGTAAGAAGCCGGCCAAAACACACCAAAACCCCAAAATCAAGATGGCGACAAGAGTGACCTCTGGTGGTCCTCACTGCTACACTCCCACTGGCACCATGACAGTTAAGTGCCATTGTAGCATCAGGAAGTTACCTTAGATAAGCTAAAAAGGGGGGCATGAATAATCCACCCCTTGTTTAGTATATCATCAAGAAATAACTGTAAAAATGGGCAACCAGCAGCCCTTGGGGCTGCCCTGTCTATGGAGTAGCTATTATTTTATTCCTTTACTTTCTTTCTTTTTTGGAGACGGAGTCTGGCTCTGACATCAGGCTGGAGTGCGGTGGCGCAATGTCGGCTCACTGCAACCTCCGCCTTCCGGTTCAAATGATTCTTCCGCCTCAGCCCCCTGAGTAGCTGGGACTTCAAGCGCGCATCACCATGCCTGGCTAATTTTTCGTATTTTTCAAGTAGAGGCAAGGTTTCACCATGTTGTTCAGGATGCTCTCAATCTCTTGACCTCGTGATCCGCCTGCCTCAGCCTCCCAAAGTGCTGGGATTACAGGTGTGAGCCACAGCGCCCGGCAATTCCTTTACTTTCTTAATAAACTTGCTTTTGCTTTACACTGTGGACTTGCCCTGAATTCTTTCTTGTGCAAGATCCAAGGACCCTCTCTTGAAGTCTGGGATCTGGACCTCTTTCTTGTGATAGTAACACCTAAATAATAATAACAAAACTAAAAATCATATGCAAACAGGAGGCAGTTTCAGAAAGACACCCGTAAATTACCATCCTTTAGAAAACTAAACATGACTTAACAAATCACAAGGGAAACTAGGATATGGTTTAATTTGAATAAAAATGAAAATATGATATAAACATTTGTGGGCTAAAGCTAAAATATCATACACATAATACAAATAAATATAAAAACATAAAACTATATATTTTTTTGAGACCAAGTCTCACTTTGTCGCCCAGGCTGCATGATCTTGGCTCACTGCAACCTCCGCCTCTCAGGTTCAAGCAATTCTTCTGCTTCAGCCTCCAGAGTAGCTGGGATTGCAGGCACATGCCACCATGCCCAGCTAATTTTTGTATTTTGAGTAGCGACGGGGTTTCACTATGTTGGCCAGGCTGGTCTCGAACTCCTGATCTCAAGCGATCCACCTGCCTCAGCCTCTCAAAGTACTGGGATTATAGGAATGAGCCATCACGCTTGGCCATAAACTATATTTAAATGATCCAATGCTCAGAGGAAATTTGAAGCATTAACCTTTAGAAAAAGAAGAAAGTTCTCAAATCAACTTAATCTTCCACCTTAAGAAACTAGAAAAGGAAGACCAAGTTAAAACCAAACTAAGTAGAAGACAGGTATATAAGAGCAGAAATCAATGACACACAAAACTGAAAAAAAAAACAAAAAAAAGAAAAATCAATGAAACCGAAAGCTGATTTTTAAGATAAGTAAAATAGATGTATCTCAAGAGAGGCTAAAACAGAGAAAAAACAAATTACTAATATCAGAAGTAAGAGAGAAGACATCACTATAAATTCTATAAGTAAGGGAATATTAGAAACAACTCATGCCAGTACACTCAACAAGTTTGATGAAACGGTCAGACCCCTTCAAATACACAAACCATTAAAGCTCATATAAGAAGAAATAGATGAAATTCTACATGGAGGGAACATTTCCCAGTGTCTTCTGTAAGGTCAATATCACTGTCACTAGACATGAAAAATAGACAAAAATATTAAAATAAAACTAAATTATAGACCAATATGAACACAGACGTAAATTGAAAAGAAAATTTGCAGACTAAATCCACAACATATAAGAAGGCTAATATATAATGATTAAATTAAGTTTATTCCAGGAATTCAAGGCTGGTTTAGGATTTTAAAATCAACCAATAGAATTCACTATATTAACAGACAAAAGAAAAAGACCATAAAATCATGCCATTAGATGTAGAGTTTAAAAAATCTATTAATGATAAAAACTCTCAGCAGACTAGAAATAGAAGTAACTTTCCTCACCTAGATTAAGAGTATCTGTTAAAAGCCTGCACCTAACATCATAATTGGTGGTAAAAGACAGAATGCTTTCCAAGATCAAGAATGAGACAAAATGGTCAGGTGCAGTGGCTCAGGCCTGTAATCCCAAGAAAGTTAGAAGCCAAGGTGGGCAGATCACTTGAGTCCAGGAGTTTGAGACCAGTCAGGTAACATGGCAAAACCCTGTCTGTATTTAAAATATGTACAAAAATTAGCTAGGCATGGTGGCATGCACCTGTATTCCCAGCTACTCAAGAGGCTGAGGAGGGAGGATTACTTGAGGTGGGAGGATCATTTGAGCCAGGAGGCAGAGACTACAGTGAACCAAGATCGTGCCACTGCACTCCAGCCTCAATGGCCCAGTGAGACCTCGTCTCAAAAACAAACAAACAAACAAACAAAAAAACACTGTAAACTTTGACCCTTACCTCACCCTATTTGCAAAAATATGTAACTTAAAATAGATCAGAAACCTAAATATAAGATAAAACTATAAAATTCTAGAAGGAAACAGAAGAAAAGCTCAGTGGCTTTGGGTTTGGCAAACATTTCCTAATTATCACATATAAAAAGTAGTATAAAAGAAAAATATTTGATAAATTGAACATCTGAATTAAAAACTTTACTCTTCAAAAGATACTTTTACTAAAATAAAAAGCAGGCCAAATGATGGGAGAACATATCTGCAAAACATACAGGAATAGAGCACTTGTATCTGAATTATAAAAAGAACTCTTAAACTGAATAATAAGACAAACTGGGCAACAGATCTGAATGGACACTTCATAAAACAAGATATTCAAATGGAAAACACATGAAAAGATGCTCAGCGTTATTAATCATTAGGGAGGTGAAAATTAGAATCACAATTAGGTACTCCTACATATCCACCAGAGTGGCTAAAATTAAAGAGGGTGATGATAACAACTGTAGCCCAGGATGTGGAGTAACTGTAATTCTCACACACTACTGGTGATAATGTAAAAATCAACAGCTACTCTCGGAAATAGTTTGGCAGTTTCTTAAATAGTTAAACTATACCTATCACACGTTCTAGTCATTCTCCCAAAAGGCATTTACTCAAGAAAAATGAAAGCATACGTCCACACAAAGATCTGCACCGGAATCGTCACAGCAGATTTATTAATGATGGTCAAAAAACTAGAAACAACTAAAATGTCCATCAAATAGCAAATGAATTAAAAAACTGTAGTATACTCATACAAAAGAATATTATTTAGCACAAAAAGGCAAACTACTGATACATGAATAAACAAGAATAAATTTCAGACTTATGCTTAGTGAAAGAAATCAGACAAAAGAGAATTTACACTGTATGATTACACATAACATGCAAGAGCAAGCAAACTAATCTATGATAATAGAAAGCAGATCGTGGTTGCCTAGAGATAGCTGAAGGATTGAGAATGATAAATTACAAAGGGCTGTGAAGACACTTATGAGCAAAATCTATGTGTTCAATATCTTGATTCTGACAATGGGTTCACAAGTATATCTGTATGTTAAAAAGCATGAAGTGGTACACTTTAAATGTCTAGTTTGTTTTTATGTCATTGGTATATTGATAATAAAACTGTTAAAAAGGGGAGATGGAGTATAAAAATTAATCAATACAAAAGGCTTAAGTGAGAAAAAAATCTTAGAACATGAAGTACAAATGGAATATTAAAAATCAGTCCTTGGTCGGGTGTGGTGGCTCACACTTGTAATCCCAGCACTTTGGGAGGCCGTGGGGGATGGATTACCTGAGGTCAGGAGTTCCAGACCAGCCTGGCTAACATGGTGAAACTCCATCTCTACTAAAAATACAAAAATTAGCTGGGCATAGTGGCACATGCTTGTAGTCCCAGCTACTCGGGAGGCTAAGGCAGGAGAATCACTTGAGCCTGGGAGATGGAGGTTGCAGTGAGCTGAAATCGCACCACTGCACTCCAGCCTGGGCAACAAAGCGAGATTCTGACTCAAAAAAAAAAAAAAAAAAAATTAGTCCTAGAGAGGTCAAGCTATGAGAGAGAAAAGTACAAAGACAAGAAGGTACAAAAGCAAAAAATAAAAAAATTAAAAACCCAAACAGTAATATGGCAGATCTAAAGTAGTTTTATTACATAACAATGGAATTAGTGCTTTAAATAAAATTTGAACACTGTCAGGCTAGAGTTTTTTAAATTGTACAATAACAGGCACACTTAATGTATAAGGAAACAAAATGTAACAAGATGGAAAAATATACACCATGCAAACAAAAACCAAAAGAAAGCTCGATTATTTATATTAATATTAAACAACAACAACTAAAAACAAGGCAAAAAATTTACTAGAAATAAACTGCAACAATTTATATGGTAAAAGCTTTGATTCACCAAAGATAAAAAATTTGAAATTCAAATACATTAATAGCCTTAAAATATATAAAGCAAAATCTAACTGAGAAAAAAAAAATTGACACATATACGATCTCAATAGATTTTTAACACATCTCTTGCTGCAACTGGTCAAACAAGTGACCCCAAACTAATAATAATCAAAGGATTTAAAAACATAGTTAACAGACTTTAATTAATTGGCATATATAGAATACTGAACCCACAGATATACAATTCTTTCAGGAGTACATCAAATATTTAAAATAACTGACAGTAGAGTAGTGCATAAAGCAAGTGTCAACACAATTCAAAGGACTGAAATCAGAGTATGTTCTATTACAAAACAATTGTGCTGGAAATTAATAGCAAAAAGATAAAAAACATTCTTGTGTTTGTAAATTAAAAAACTGACTCATAAAGGGTCAATGGATCAAGAAAACAATCACAAGGAGAACTAGAAATATTTTTTAAGTAAATGGGAAATGAGAACACAAATTATTAAAACTGGCTTTTCAGCTAATGCTGATCCTAGAGGGACATTTATAGCCTTTAATACATACATTACAAGAAAGACTAAAAATCATTATAGTAATTCTCCATCTTTAGAGAAGAGATAAAAGTTACAAATTAAACTCAAAGAAAGTAAAATGAAAAAAAAAATAAAACAGCTGAAATCAGTAACAAAGAAAACAAACATACAATATAGAGACTCAAAAAAGGCAAAAGACGGTTCTTTGAAAACACCAGTAACTTAATGAACTGAATAGGAGAGAGAGATTGAATATAAGAATATACAGATACCCAATATTAGGAATGAAAAGGGGGCCATCATCCCATGGCCTATAGGTGTGTGCTGTCTAATATGGTAGCTGTTAGTCAGTTGAGGCTATTTAAATTAAAATTTAAAGTATTTACAGGGCAACACGATTTAAAATCTAGTCTCTCAGTCATACTAGTCAAATTTCAAGTGCTCAAGAGTCACATACTGACAGAGGAATAATACAAGGTGGTCGCAGGAGAATGGAAAATTTCAAGCAGCAGTTTCTCATGATTAGCAAAAGGAAACTACTGAAATAGCTGCAGTTAGGGGCTGATAAGACCCTGAAAACCTAGGTGTAGACTAAGCTAGCTAAGACCAACTGGTCCCAACATGGCACTGGATTTGGCCTAGTTTTCACCTAGGACCTCATTATATGCTCATTAACATACTAAATCACACACCCACCAGCACTATGACAGTTCCAGGAACATCCATATTTGGTGTAAAACTGGTGGCAGGCCAGGCGCAGTGGCTCATACCTGTAATCTCAGCACTTTGGAAGGCCAAGTCGGGCGGATCACCTGAGGTCAGGGGTTTGAGACCAGCCTGGCCAACATGGTGAAACCCAGTCTCTACTAAAAATACAAAAAATTAGCCAGGTGTGGTGGCACATGCCTGTAATGCCAGCTATTCAGGAGGCTGAGACAGAAGAATTATTTCAATCCAGGAGGCGGAGGTTGCAGTGAGCTGAGATTGTGCCTCTGCACTCCAGCCTTGGCAACAAGAGCAAAACTCCTTCTCAAAAAACAAAACAAAACAAAAAAACTGGGTGGCACTACAGTTCTTTTTCCAGGAATCTTCATGAATATTCTACCCCTTGGTTAAAGAAATCCATAAAGACAGAAACCCCACATCCCATGTGCAACTCTCTCTTGTAGACATATGTACTCCCTCTTCTTGAGTATGTAGTTTTCTCTCTGCAATAAATCTCCTTATTTTCACTATTTTTTTACTTATCCTTGAATGCATTCTTGCGACAGTGCCCAGGGCCTGGACGCTGGCTGGGGTTGAGGCCCCACTGGCATTCAGGGATCTTCCGCAGCCCAACAGTATCAATACCATATCAGACAGCACAAATACAGAATATTTCCATATCACAGAAAAGTTCTATTGGACAGCACTGCTATAAACATTAAAATAAGAAATGTGATTCAACTTTATACTAACTGATTTCATAATTTAAACGAATTGACAAATTTCTGGGGAAAAAAAAACCTAAACTGACACAGGAAGAAATCTAAAATCTGAATAATCATATAAGTATTAAATAAACGAGAACCCAATTAAAATTCATCCTCCAAGAAAGCCCAGATGGTGTTACTAGTGAGTGATTGCCTCTAAGTATTCATGGAAGAAATAACTTCCATCTTATGCAACTCTTCTTTTAAACAAATAGTGCTGAAATAGTCTTTTAAACAAATAGTGCTGAAACAGCTGGATTAGTGATAGGCAAAAACAACAACAACAACAACAAATACAAAAAACAAAAAAAAACTGGAAACAAAAAAAGCCCAAAGCCTTGATCTAAACCTTAATATCTTAGAGAAATATAAGACACAGTGGATCATATAGTTTATATAAGATAAAGAACTATAAAACCTTTAGAAGAAAACATAGGAGAAACTCTTTGGGGCCTATGGCAAGGTTAAAAAAAGATCTTAGATATGACCTAAAGGCACATTCTATAAAAGAAAAAAATAGCCTGGCGTGATGGCTCACGCCTGTAATCCCAGCACTTTGGGAGGCTGAGGCGGCTGGATCACGAGGTCAAGAGATCGACACCATCCTGGCCAACATGGTGAAACCTCCGTCTCTACTAAAAATACAAAAATTAGCTGGGCGTGGTGGTGTGCGCCTGTAGTCCCAGCTACTTCGAAGGCGGAGGCAAGAGAATTGCTTGAACCTGGGAGGCAGAGGTTCCAGTGAGCTGAGATCGCGCCACTGCACTCCAGCCTGGCAACAGAGCGAGACTCCATCTCAAAAAAAAAAAGAATATTTAAAAAAAAAAAAGAAAAAAGTACTAAAATGGACTTTATCACAATTAAAAACTTGTTCTGCCAAAGATCTTGTTAAGAAGATAAAAAGACAAGTTACAAACAACTAGGAAAAAATATTTGTACATCAAAAATCTGATACATGACCCACATCTAGAATGTTTAAGGAATTCTCAAAGTTTAACATCAAAAAAGTAAACAACCCAATTAGAAAACAAGCAAAAGACATGAAGAAAGAATTCATTAAAGAGAATATATAGATGGTAAATAAGCCATGAAAGATACTCAATGTGGCCAGTTATTAGGGAAATGGAAAATAAAACACAAAGTGATATCACTATATGCCTGTTAGAATAGCTAAAATAAAAAATAATAATGATGCCAAACATGGGCGAGAATGCAAAGAAAGTGAATATCTCATATATTGTTATTAAAAGTGTAAAATGGTATAGCCCCTTTGAAAAAGGTTGGCAGTTCCTCAAAATGTTAAACATAGAGCTACCATATGATCCAGTAACTCTATTTCACGATCTATACCCAAGAGAAATAAACTCTTATGTTCAAACAAGAAATTTGTTTATAGCAGTTTTACTTATAATTAGTAAAAACTGGAAACATGTGGGTGCAGTGGTTCACATTTATAAACCCAGCACTTCGGGAGGTGGAGGCGGGCAGATCATTTGAGGTCAGGAGTTTGAGAGCAGCCTGGCCAACATGGCAAAACCCTGCCTCTACTAAAAATAGAAAAATGAGCCGAGCATGGTAATGTGAGCCTGTGGTCCTAGCTACTCAGGAGACTTAGGCAGGAGAATCACTTGAACCCAAGAGGCAGAAGTTACAGTGAGCTGAGAAGATCGCGTCACTGCCCTCCAGCCTGGGTAACAGAGCAAAATTCCATCTCAAAAACAAAAACAGGAAACAATGAAAATATTCTTAAATAGAGAAATAATTACATGAACTGTAGTACAGGTACACAATGGAATATTCAGCAATAAAAAGAAATCTAATACACTCAAACATTTGGATGAATCTCAAGGGCATTATGCTAACTAAAAAAGTCAATCTCAATAGGTCACACAGTGAATGATTCCTCAAAATGACATTAGATCCTCAATGTTATTAGATCCTCAAAATGACAAAACTGTAGAGAACAAATTTAAGCAGGTTCAGGAGGGTGAGTAGGGGATGGGTGTGTAAACCAAAAATAAAATTTGAAGCTCCACAAACCACTGAGGTCCAAGGGATCCCAAAGAAAACCTGAAAAACTAGGTCAGGCCATGATGGGAAGTGAGGTTAGATATGCCTCATTATATCCTCCTCCCTTTGGAGTTTAGGCGCAACTGACCAACAGTAACATTAAAATAGAGATCATGGCTGGGAGCCGTAGCTCACGCCTGTAAGCACAGCACTTTCGGAGGCTGACGTGGGTAAATCATGAGGTCAGGAGATCAAGACCAGCCTGGCCAACATGGTGAAACCTCATCTCTACTAAAAATACAAAAATTAGCTGGGTGTGGTAGCATGCGCCTGTAGCCCCAGTTATTCAGGAGGCTGAGGCAGGAGAATCACTTGAACCCAGGAGTTGCAGTGGGCTGAGATCACGCCACTGCACTCCAGCTTGGTGACAGAGCAAGACTCCATCCCCACCTCAAAAAAAGAGATGACAAGACTGACAAAACAGATTCTTTGTAGCAATAGGACACCAAATTCAAACCTGTGGTAAAGCATCACAAGACAGATAACAAACAGGCCTTAAAGGAAATCAAAGTATTTTATCCCCAAATACATTTCTTTGACACATTTTGGAGTGGCCTTAGAAAGCCATCTCTTGTGGGAAAAATTTGTGTTCTACAGAGAATCTCCTCTTACTAGGTCTTTTCCAGATATTGCTTCTGGAGAAGCTGACACCTTTTAAGGTCTGATAAGAGACAGATGCCCACACCACTGCACACCAGCCTAGGTGATAGAATGAGATAGTGTCTCAAGAAAAAAAAAAAAGAGAGAGAGAGAGACATTTGCCCTCTATTCTCTCTGAAGCCTGTTACTTAGAGGCTTCATCTACATAATAAGAACCCTGGCTCCACATCTCCCCTTATCTTAACTCAAGCATTTCTTTATATTGACTTCAACTCTCCAGACAAAGCTTAATGCTTTCAATCTATTACCAATCAGGAAATCTTTGAATCTATGAGTTGGAAGCCCACTTCAAAATGTCCTGACATTCTGAGCTAAACCAATGTATACTGTATATGTATTGATTTATGTCTTTGCCTGTAACTTTTGTCTCCCTAAAATGTATAACACCGAGCTGTAACCCAACCACCTTGGGCACATGTTCTCGGGACCTCCTGAGGCTGTATCATGGGCCATGGTTGCTAACATTTGGCTCAGAATAAACCTCTTCAAATATTTTACAGAGGTTGGCTTTCTTCATCAACAGGTGTGATTATAAAGGAGAAGTAGGAGTGATGTTTTTGTCGTAATGGAATAGTTCTGTATCTTGTTTGGAGAAGTGGTCAAAAAATCTACAGGTGATGAAATGACATATAACTATAAACAGTCAATGTACAAATGTCAATTTCCTGGTTTTGATATTGTACTATAGTTACGTAAGATGTAACCATTAGGAAAAACTGGGTGAGAGGTACATGGAAACTCTGTACTGTCTTGGAAACTTCCCATCAATCTATAATTTTATTTATTTTAAAATAAAAACTTGATTAAAAATTTCGTATTTTATAAGTCCAGCATGTAATTGACACCAAATCTGACAAAAATATAAGAAAAGAGAATCACAGGTGAATCTATTAAACATAAAAGCAAAAATTCTAAAAATATATCAAATCAAATCAAAATAATAAAGAATATTTCACGAACCAAAGAGGGTTCATTCCAGAAAAACAAAGTGATTTAATACCAGAAAAATCAATCAGTATACTTTATCTCATTAACAAAATAAAGGTGAAAAATCACACAATCATCTTAAGAGATGCAGAAATAAATATTTGCTAACACTTAACAATATTCATTTGCAATCACTTAACAATATTCATTTGCAATAAATAAAAACTTTAGCAAAACTAGAAAAAAAGCTTGATTTTTAAAAACATACACTCATGCTGACAAAATCAGAAGAGTAAGAAACTCCAAATTCCACCCCTCCATAAAAGCAGCAACAAGAACAAGAAGCCAAAACTATATAACCAAGTTTTTCTGAACTCTGGAAATTAACCAAAGGCTTGCAGCACCATGAGTAAGATACATTCAATCAAGAAAACCAGCTACAGCCTGGTGCAGTGGCTCATGCCTGTAATTCCAACACTTTGGGAGGCTGAGATGGGAGGATTGTTTGAGTCCAGGAATTGGAGACCAGCCTAGGTAATCTAGGGAGACTCCATCTCTAGAAAAAAGTTATAAAATTAGCCAGGCATGGTGGCACATGCCTGTAGTCCCAGCTACTTGGGAGGCTGAGGTAGGAGGATTGCTTGAGCCTGGGAGTTCAAGGCTGCAGTGAGCTATGGTGGAGCGAGACCTCATATTAAAAAAAAGAAAGAGAGAAAAAAAAAAGAAAGAAAGAATAAAAGACAGAAAGACAGACATCTGATTTTTGATCAGAACAGTAAATTTATGGTACCTTAATTTACTCTAGTCCTACCCATTGTTTCTGGGTGACCACAACCTGTGAAAATAACAACCCGCATCACCAGTGCTAGAAGGAGCAGAATGAACTTGCAAAGAATGGTAATTATTTGTTCTGACCTGTTTGGTACTTCCCTGGAAGACAGGTTTAAAAGCCTTGCTTTTATTTTCCCTAACTTAAAACTAGCCATATGCTAAAGCTGCTTCCCTGGGGGCATTTTTAAAAAACATTTACAGGATATCGTCTTTGTATGCTACATGAAGTTTTAAAACAGTAGGGGTAAACAATAGGCAAACCAAAAAGTTTGAGAGGAAACGCTGAGGGATGAAATGTTGATATTCCTGGGAACCTAGAAGGCCACGTGCATGTTCAAGGCTGTGCACACACTCAGGAAAGATCTGAGGAGCTAAGCTCTCACCTGCTGCTGACATTAAGGCTATGTGGAAGCCAGAAAAAAAAAAAAAAAAAGGTTAAGGCAGAATTGTAAACCAATACAGAGCCCAAGGCAAAGACAGAATTTTTACTTCCAGGCATTTATGAAAATGTCTTTCCAATTATTAGCTGATTATCCAGCTAATGTAACAGACTTCAGTGGCTATACATAACAAAAAATAGAGACTTCATAGAATTAGTTCAGAAAACTCACTAAAGTTGTTGACAAATAACTACGATAAGCCCAACACTTCAAGTCCTTTAAAAAGTAGAGATTTGATTTCCATAGTTGCTAACTTATAACATTTAAAATGTCCAATTTTCATTATTATTATTATTGAGACAGAGTCTCACTCCGTCACCCAGGCTGGAGTGCAGTGGCATGATCTCTTCTCACTGCAACCTCCATCCCCGGGTTCAAGTGATTCTTGTGGTTAAGCCTCCTGAGGAGCTGGGATTACAGGCGTGTACCACCACACCCAGATAATTTTTGCATTTTTAGTAGAGACAGAGTTTCGCCCTGTTGGCCAGGCTGGTCTTGAATTCGTGGCCTCAAATGACCCTCTGCACCCATCCAAAATGTCCAGTTTTCAACAATGAAAAACTACAGGCTATGCAAAGAAATGAGATAGTACGACCAACATACAGGAAAAAAATAGAAACTGTGCCTGAGGAAGATCAGACAATGAACTTTCTAGACAAAATGTTAAATCATCTTTTTTTTTTTTTGAGATGGAGTCACACTCTGTTGCCCAGGCTGCAGTGCAGTGGCGTGATCTTGGCTCACTGCAACATCCACCTCTGGGGTTCAAGCAATTCTCCTGCCTCAGCCTCTCAAGTAGCTGGGATGACAGGTGCCCACCACCACACCGGGCTAATTTTTTTTTGTATGTTTAGTAGAGACAGGGTTTTATTAGCCAGGCTGTTCTCAAACTCTGGACCTCAGGTGATCCGCCTGCCTCGACCTCCCAAAGTGCTGGGATTACAGGCGTGAACCACCACGCCAGGCCAATCATCTATTTTTAATATGTTCAATGAGCTGAAGGAAGCCATGTCTAAAGAATTAAATGAAAGTATGGGAACAATGGGACACCAAATTCAGAATATCAACAAACAGATCAAGTTATTAAAAGGACAAAACATAAATTTTGAGTTGAAAAGTATAATAACTGAGATAAAGAATTCTCTAGAGGGGCTCAACAGCAGATACGAGCAGGAAACAAAGGAATCAGCAAACGTGAGGATATGTGCATTGAAATGATCTGGGCTGAGGAAGAGAAAAAAAATAAAGGAAAAATGAATAAATCTTCAGAAACATCATCAAGCATACCAACATATGAACAATGGAAGTGCCAGAAGGTGGTGAGGTAGAAAAATATTTGTTAGTCCAGGCGCAGTGGCTCATGCTTGTAATCCTAATACTTTTGGGAGGCTAGTGCAGGAGGATCAGTTGAGCCCAGGAGGTCGGACCAGACTAAGCAATATAGGGAGACCCAAACTCTAGAAAACTTTTAAAAATTAGCCAGGTGTGGTGGTGTATGCTTGTGGTTCCAGCTACTCAGGAGGCTGCGGTGGGAGGATCACTTGAGCCTGGGAAATTGAGGCTGCAGTAAGCCATGACTGCACCACTGCCATTCAGCCTGGGCAACAGAGTGAGACCCTATCTCCAAAAGATAGAGCACACTGATTATTATAATTAGTAAGTCCTGGTCATCAGAAGACACAACTAAGAGCATGAAAAAGCCAAGCAGAATGGAGAAAATATGTGCAAAACCCTTATTTCTGAAATACAGAAAGAACTTTTTATAATCCGGTCTCAAAAACAAAAAGGCAACACAATTAAAGAAAGATTTGGAAAGACACTTCACATAGTAATATATCAGTATCCAATACGCATCAGAAAAGGTGTTCTGTCTTATTCATCAAAGGATATGCAAATTAGATCATAATTAGATATCACTACATACTTACCAGAATGGTTAAAATATAAAAGACCTGACCAAGCAATGGCAAAAATATAGAGAAACTGGAATACTCATATCCTGCTGCTAAAGTATAAATCGGTACAAACTTTCGGAAAACAATTTAAAAGTACAGCTGACCCCTGAACAATATGGAGGTTGGGGCGCCAACCCTGGGCAGTTGAAAATCTAAGTATAACTTTTGACTCCCAGAAAACTTAACTACTAACAGCCTACTGTTGACTGGAAGCTTTACTGATAAGGTAAACAATAAATTAACACATATTTTGCATGTTTATGTACTGCATTCTTACAATAAATGTGAGAAAACAAAATATTAAGGAAAATACGTTTATAGCAATGTACTATATTTATCAATTTCCTAAGTTCATGTTGTTGTCTGTCTGACATGGCAGCCAGCAGCAGGTGCAGACCTCAATCTACTATACTTATAAAGCAATTCAACTTTTTCTTGTAATGTCATGACTTTTCTCTTGTTCTCGGGAGCACTCCTAACATCACTAGTGGCACTTTCTATAGGCCCAATGGTGTTATTCAAGGTTTACAGTATTTCACTAAACATGATAAAAATACATGAGAACCAAGACAGATCACATTTTCTATGCTATGCAATTTACTGGAGAGACAAACTGCTCACACAGAGATGATGAGCATAACAGGGAGGTTTAAGCCAATATTTGCAACATGTAAGCTTATTGCAACAGCAACAGGAGGTATTTAAAATTACTATAGTAGTATAGTATGTACACTGTGCTACAGTTGATTTTACACACTTACGATTTAGTATTACATCTTTGCATTTGTTTATATTTCCCTCAACAGCAAATGATGCCATGTATAATCTGTAAGTATTTGTGTATGTTTTGACAAGTTTTAACTTTTTATGATAGAATTGTATATATTTTATGGTAGTAAATGATAAAATACACTAGTATCTACATATATTTTATGCATGACATACCTAACTTTTTCTTAATTTTTTTTTTTGAGACAGAGTTTTGCTCTTGTTGTCCAGGCTGGAATGCAATGATGCGATCTCTGCTCACCACAACCTCCGCATCTGGGTCCAAATGATTCTCCTGCCTCAGCCTCCCGAGTGGCTGGGATTACCAGCATGCACCACCGTGCCTTGCTAATTTTGTATTTTTAGTAGAGACAGTGTTTCTCCATGTTGGTCAGGCTGGTCTCAAACTCCCAACCTCAGGTGATCTGCCTGCCTTGACCTCTCAAAGTGCTGAGATTACAGGTGTGAGCCACCATGCATGGCTTTCTTAATTTTTTCAATATTTCTAGGCAATGTGGTTTGAGATTTGAAAAATTACCAAAAATCTAAAATTTTTCAAAATGTTTTTTGAAAGAAATTCACATTTAAGTGGACCCATGCAGTTTAAACCCATGTTTTTCAAGGATCAACTGTATTTACTGAAGTTGAGCTTTGACCCTGCAACTAACTCCAAAAATTGAAATTTACACATATATGTACTAAAAGACATGCACAAGACTGTTCACAGGAAAATTATTCATTAGAGCCCCAAACTGGAAACATCACATTTCTCCAACAAAAATAAACTGTGCTATATTTATAAAGTATATAGCAATGAAAATAAATTACTGCTATATGCAATTATTAATACATCTCACAAATATAATACTGAATAGAGGAAATCATACTCAAAGGACTATATATGAAATGATGCTACTTATAAACTAACAAGCAGGTAAAGCTACTCTGAAGTCAGGAATGTCATCATCTCTGTGGAAGAATAGGAGGTAGTGAGTGGCAGAAAGCATGGGGGAGGTTTCTGGAAAATGGTAATGTTCTAATCATTGATCTTGGCAATGGTTAACTTGCATCACCCGTGATAGTT
Source organism: Cacajao melanocephalus (assembly GCA_963573385.1). NCBI lineage: Eukaryota > Metazoa > Chordata > Mammalia > Primates > Pitheciidae > Cacajao > Cacajao melanocephalus. The sequence continues at coordinate 62,598 of CAUYLG010022477.1, read as the reverse complement.
CACTAAGCTGCATATCTATACAGGCATACCTCAGAGAGATTCCAAGTTTAGGTCCAAGCTACCACAATAAAATTAATATTGTAATAAAATGAGTCACAAAAATTTTTTGGTTTCCCAGTACATATAAAAGTTATGTTTACAGGCCAGGCACGGTAGCTCCCACCTATAATCCCAGCATTTTAGGAGGCCAAGGTGGGAGGATCATTTGAAGACAGGAGTTTGAGACCAGGCTGGTCAACTCAGTGAAACCCCTGAGACCAGCCTGGCCAACACAGTGAAATCCCATCTCTATTGAAATTACAAAAATCAGCAGGGTGTGATGGCACTTGTCTGTAGTCCCCGCTACTTGGGAGGCTGAGACAAGAGAACTGCTTGAACCCAGGAGGTGGAGGTTGCAGTGAGCCAAGATCGTGCCACTGCATTCCAGCCTCCAGCCTGGGTGATAGATTGAGACTCTATTTGTATTTAAAAATACAAATAACTTTTACAAAATTTTAAAGCTATGTTTACATTATAGTTTATTAAGTGTGTGACAGAATTATGTCCAAAAAACAATGTACATACTTAACTTAAAAATACCTTATTGCTAAAAAATATTAACAACCATCTTGAGTCCTCAACAAGTCATAATCTTTCCATTGGTAGAGGGTCTTGCCTCCATGTTGGTGGCTGTTGACTCACTGGGGTAGTGTGACTGTGACTATTTCCTAAAATAAGACAATAATGAAGTTTGCTACATTGATTAACTCTTGCTTTCATAAAAGATTACTCTGTAGCAAGTGATGCTGCTTAATAGCATTTTACCATCTCCAACCCTGTTAGTTTCTTTATCAACCCTGCTAGTTCCTTTATCAAGCTTATGGAATATTCTAAATCCTTTGTCGTCATTTCAACAACTTTCACAGCCTCTTCACCAGGAGTAGATTCCATCTCAAGAAACCACTTTCTTTGCTCATCCATAATAAACAACTCCTTATCTCTTCAAGTTTGACCATGAGATTGCAGTAATTCAGTCACATCTTCAGGCTCCACTTCTAATTCTCGTTCTCTTGCTATTGACACTATACCTGCAGTTATTTCTTCCAATGAAATCTGGAACACGTCAAAGTCATCTATGAGGATTAGAATAAACTTCTTCCAATCTCCTGTTAACACTGACATTTTGACCTCTTCTCATCAATCATGAATATTTGTAATGCCATCCAGAATAGTAAATCCTTCCCAGAAAATTTTCAATTTACTTTGCCCAGATCCATCAGAGGAACCACTGTCTATGGAGGTTATAGCCTCATGAAGTATATGTCTTAAATAATAAAACAAAAGTTAGAAGGGTTCCTTGATCCATGGGCTGAAGAATGGATGTTGTAGTAGTGGGCATATAAACAACATTCAACCCCTTGCAAATCTCCATCAGAGCTCTTGGGTGACTAGGTACACTGTCAATCAGCAGAAATATTGAAAAAAAATCGTTTTTTTCCTGAGCAGTATCAACAGGGGGCATCAGCAAACCATGCTGTAGACAGATGTGCTGTCATCCTGGCTTCGTTGTTCCATTTATAGAGCACAGATAGAATAGATTTAGCATAATTCTTAAGGACCCTAGAATTTTCAGAATGATAAATGAGCACTGGCTTCAACTTAAAGTTACTAGCTGCATTAGTCCCTAACAAGAAAGTCAGCCTGTCCTTTGAAGCTCTGAAGCCAGGCATCAACTTCTTCCTCTCCCTAGCCATGAAAGTCCTAGATGGCATCTTTTTCCAATAGAAGGCTGTTTTAGTTACATTGAAAATCTATTGGTTGGTGTAGTCACCTTCACAAATGATCCTGCTAGATTCTCTGGATAACTTGCTGCAGCTTCTCCATCAGTGCTTGCTGCTACACACGGAACTTTTATGTTATGGAGACAACTGCTTTCTTTAAGCCTAATGAACCAACCTCTGCTAACTTCCAACTTTTCTTCTGCAGCTTCCTCACTTCTCTTGGCCCTCTTAGAAATGAAGAGAGATAGGGCATTGCTCTGGATTAGGCTTTGACTCAAGGGAATGTTGAGCTGGTTTGATCTTCTATCCAGAGCACTCAAACTTTCTCCATGTCAGCAATAAGGTTGTTTTGCTTATCTTTGATTTATTCACAGGAATAGCACTTTAAATTTCCTTCAAGAATGTGTCCTTTGCATTTGCAACTTGGCTAACTGGTGCAAGAAGCCTAGTTTTTGGCCTGTCTTGGCTTTCAACCATGCCTTCCTCACTAAGCTTAACCATTTTTATGTAAAGTGACACACATGCAATTCTTCCTTTCACTTGAATGCTTGGAGGTCATTGTAGGGTTATTAATCGGCCTAATTTAAATACTTTTGTGTCTTAGGGAGTAGGGAGACCAGAGAAGACAGAAAGAGATGAGAGGATGATTGATCAGTGGAGCAGTCAGGACATACATAATATTTACCAATTAAGTTTCCTGTTTTATATTGGTGTATTTCACGGTACCCCAAATAATTATAATAGTAACTTCAGAGGTCACTGATCACAGATCACCATACCAGATGTCATAATAGTGAAATGTTTGAAATACCACAAGAATTACCAAAACGTTACACAGACACACAAAGGAAGGGGATGGTTTTGGAAAAATGATGCCTATAAACTTGCTCAACTCAGGGCTGCCACAAACCTTCAATCTGTAAAAACCACAACACCACCACCCAAAAAAAAAACCCCAAAACCAAACAACAACAAACAGTATTTGTGAAGTGCAATAAAACAAAGCACTATCACGTAAGCTAACCCTATATTTTATGTGCTTTTCTGTAGACGTTTTACTCAATTAAAACAAATTTTATGGGAGGCGGCGCCAAGATGGCGGAGAGGAGACAACACTGGAATGCAGCTCCCAGCAAATGAGATGCAGAGGGCTAGAAGACTTCACGATTCCAAATGAGGTGCCGGGTTCATTTTGGGGGGACTGGAAGGACTCTGAAAGTAGCCCAGGGAGGGAGCCAAAGCAGAGTGAGAGCCACCAAGGGAGAACAAACCAAGACAGGGAAGGGCGTGTCCTCAACTGGAATGTGCAGCCTGCTTGGAGGGTCAGGGGACTTCACCCGCTCAGAGCTCCGATTTGGATGCTGTGCTTACCTCATCCCTCTTGCAACCCACAGTCCACGAGAGCCCCACCAGACTGAGGAGTGTCTGGGTTGTTGATGCAAATCTGAGTGAGGCTCCCGCCTGGTACCCTAAGTTGTCAGTTGGATCAGGGTGGATGTTTGGACTAGCACCAGCGGGATAGAACCACCCATCCCACAGAAACAGGCAGAGTTGAAAGCAGGGAAACAGGTCATAAGGCCTGGCAAGCCCTACCCCTTACAAAACTCAAACTGAAGCCCAAGCGCCAGAGAGCTTGGCAACAAATACACCAGTTTGACTCCAATCAGGAATATCAAGCTCAGGTAGGGAAAGACGCCATTGGGAAGGTGGGGCTAATTTCACCTGCAAACAAATGCCAGTAGAAGACCACCCACCCAGCAACCTGACTGAATCTGAGGGAGCCCAGCAGCGCCTCTACAGGCCAAAAAAGATATAGCTCCAACTGCAACAGAAAGGATGTCCACTCAGATTTCTCCGGAAATCACCAACTTCAAAGATCAAAGGGAGATAAATCCATGAAGACGGGGAAAAAACAGCACAAAAAAAGGACGAAACCTTCAAAGACCAGAACATCTCTTCCCCTCCCAGGGATCACAACTCCTCACCATGAAGGGAATAGAACAGGACAGAAAATGAGTGTGACAAATTGACAGAAGCAGGCTCCAGAAGGTGGATAATAACAAACTTTTCTGAGTTAAAAGACCATGTTCTAACCCAATGCAAAGAAACTAAGGTTGAAAAAAGGTTAGACGAAATGTTAACTAGAATAATCAGCTTAGAGAAGAACATAAATGACTTGATGGAGCTGAAAAACACAGCATGAGAGCTTCATGAAGCATGCACAAGTTTCAACAGCTGAATCAATCAAGCAGTAGAAAGGATATCAGAGATAGAAGATCAAATCAGTTAAATAAAATGAGAAGGCAAGATTAGAGAAAAAAGAGTGAAAAGAAACGAACAAAGCCTCCAAGAACTATGGGATTACGTGAAAAGACCTAGTCTACGCTTGATTGGTGTACCTGAACGTGACATGGAGAATGAATCCAAGTTGGAAAACAGTCTTCAGGATATTATCCAAGAGAACTTCCCCAACCTACAAGGCAGGCCAACATTCAAATCCAGGAAATACAGAGAACACCACAAAGATATTCCTCAAGAAGAGCAACCCGAAGGCACATAATCGTCAGATTCACCAGGGTTGAAATGAAGGAAAAAAATCCTAAGGGCAGCCAGAGAGAAAGGTCGAGTCACCCACAAAGGAAAGACCATCAGACTCACAGCGGATCTCTAGACAGAAACCCTACCAGGTAGAAGGGAGTGGGGGCCAATATTCAATATCCTTAAAGAAAAGAATGTTCAACCTGGAATTTCATATCTGGCCAAACTAAGCTTCATAAGTGAAGGAGAAATAAAATCCTTTATGTACAAGCAATTGCTGAGAGATGTTGTTGCTACAAGACCTGCCTTACAAGAACTCCTGAAGGAAGTATTAAACGTGGAAAGGAACTACCAGTACCAGCCACTACAAAAACATACTAAATGGTAACTAAACATACACAGGAACAACTAGTACCAGCTACTCCAAAAAAGTACCAGTTGGTAAAGAGCATCGACACAATGAATAAACTGCGTCAATTAATGGGCAAAATAACCAGCAAGCATCAAAATGGCAGGATCAAATTCACACATAACAATATTAACCCTAAATGTAGATGAGCTAAATGCCCCAATCAAAAGACACAGACTGGCAGATTGGATAAAAAGACAAAACTCATCTGTGTGCTGTTTACAGGAAACGCGTCTCACATGCAAGGATACACATAGGCTCAAAATAAAGGGTTGGAGGAAGATTTACCAAGCAAATGGAGAGCAAAAAAAAAAGCAGGAGTTGCAATTCTCGTCTCTGATGAAATAGACTTTAAAGCAACAAACATCAAAAGAGACAAAGGCAGTGGCTGAGCATAACAAACAGTGCTTAACAATTACTAATCTGTAGGTTGCATTTAAAAATACAACTTTTCAGCAAGTTTTTAAAGATTAAAAAAAAATACGTGACCATACTAATTTCTTATAAAAGCCAACAAAGACAAATAATTAAAAAGAATTATGATGGGCTTCCCAAAATTCAAAGGAGACTTTAAAGAAAGTTTGTTTCCCAGCTGTTTTCATGATGTAATAAACTCAGTGGCTCTAAGCACAGATATTAATAGGCATTTTTTATTTTAATTATAAAATTAAAATATTAATAATAAATAAAATTAAAATAACTGTTTTCTTTACCATTTACCTATTAACATTCAGCTCTTTTTGATGGCATGGGTAATTATGCAGAAATATTTCAAGTATAGACTATATGTAAACATGTGTCTGAAGAATCTAGATCTAAATTATCTACTTTGGGTTTAGTTGGCCACATAATTGTATCAATTTTTTATTGCTGCTGTAACCTACTACCACAAACTTGATGGCTTAAAACAAACCACATTTATTACCTGATAGTTCTGAAGTCAGAGACCAAAATGGTTCAGTGAGCTTCCTTTTGGGGGCCCTGAGAGAGAACCTGTTCCTTGCCTTTTCCAGCTTCGAGAATCTGCCGCATCCTTTGGATGGTGGGCCTCCATCTCTCCCACCTGTTTCCATCTTCACATCTTCTTTTCTGACTCTTAACCACCTGCCTCCCTCTTATAAAGACTGTGATTATACTGTTCCTACCCAGAAAATCCAAGAACCCCATGAATCCCATCTCAAGATTCATAATCTAATTACACTTGCACAATTTATTCTGCCATATTAGGTAACATGTTCTCCGGTTCCATGGATGAGAATGTGGACATTTTTGAGAGTCCATTATTCAGCCTACCATAGGTGATGCCTTTTAGGTTTGTGGGTTTACTTAGGAAGGGGAGTTCTCCCAGGTGAAGGACACTTAGATGTCTCTTTTGTTAATACTTGCACTGTGAGTTCTTCTTAGGGGAGAGACATCAGTAAAAGGGATAAAAATGGAACCAATATTGCCTATCTGGAAAATTCATAACCATCTGGCCATTTATTTTTAATTTGAATAGAAGGATAAATGCTGCTCCTGCTATATCTTTATTTAGCCATGTTTGCTCTCACATTATAAACTTCTTTTGGAGATTAAGCTGAAATAAATGAGTTAGAAACTCTTTATTTTGCTGCTTCTGAGGTGGTCAGAAGTTGTTATGAACATAAATTAATATACAGTTTCTATAAGCAATTTTATAAGGAATACATAGAATAAAAGTATTAGCATTATCTCTTATCAACCTAAAATATTTCTTTTACTTAAGAACGTTTTTGCAATGTCAGTAGATCTCCTCTTTACTTATATTTATTTTGATTTAGTGAAAATTATGTATAGGCAAGTTAAGCTGTTTATTGATTATTTGAGCTTCTGTTTCCTTTCTGTGTTTCCTTTTTTTTACGTGACAACTTTCATTAGTGTTGGGAATCATTAAGTCTTTTTAATAGACTGTAGTAAAAAGGCGTCTTGTTACAAGAAGTTTTTTTTCTGTATTTTATCTTTATGGTCTATGATTAAAAGAAATAAATTTAAAAGAATAAATATCCCATTTGTCTTTTAATGTCAAGAACACAAATAGGAAATATCCTTCTGTTTGCTTTGGTGAGAACTATGGGGATATTATGTTAATATTTCAAAATAATGCAGTAGGTCCGCAAATAACATTGTCTCATTCAGTGTCAGGTATGATGTTAATGAGAAAAGAGAAAACAGTCACTTCCTGGGCCCCCTGTGTGGAGTCCACATATTTTCCCCACATCCCTATAGGTTTTCTCCCAACTCCTTCCACCACCCAAAGCTGTGCTTGTTAGGCTCACTGCCAAGTGTGCATGGCCACTGGGAGTGTTGATGAGTGTGAATGAGGGTGAGTGTGAGTTGCTCTGTGATGGGAAGGTGTTCTGGCAGGAAAGGTCCTACCTGGGGCCCTAAGCTGCTGTGAAGGGCTGTGGCCACCCTTATCCCTGAACTGGAATAAGCAGGTAAACACTTACCTTGTTTTGATTAATCCTTCTTAAATACATAGAGAGAGCTCACATTTATTTCATTGTTTAATATTAGAAGTGCTTTGGTCTCTACTGAGAAGTTTACTGATGTCTTTGGGACCAAAAATATGCCCTAAGAACTTCATTTATATCAATTAGCCTATGAGAACATTAGTTTCATTAAACATTGTTTGGTTTAAATTTACAGTTTCCAAGGATCTATTGATGACGTTAAGTGAGAACTTACTCTATAACTTTCTTATTTTTTATGTATTTATTTTTATTTTTTGTAGAGAGAGGTTCTCCCTATGTTACCCAGGCTGGTCTGAAACTCCCAGTCTCAGGCAATCCTTTTGCCTTGGCCTCACAAAGAGCTACAGGCCTGAGTGATTGCACCTGCCTCATGATATTGATATGGTTTGGCTGTGTCCCCACCCAAATCTCATCTTGAATTGTAGTTCCCATAATCCCCAAGTGTCATGGGAGGAACCAGGTGGAGATAATTGAATCATGAGGGCCACTTCCCCTATCCTGTTCTTGTGAGAGTGAGTTCCGCCATGTGAAGAACATTGTGTTTGCTTCCCCTTCTGGCACGATTGTAATTTTCCTGCACCCTCCCTAGCCCTGTGGAACTGTGAGTGAATTAAACCTCTTTCCTTTATAAATTACCCAGTCTTGGCTATGTCCTTATAGCAGTATGAGAATGGACTAATACAGATATGTAATAAAATACTTATCAAAGAAAAATCACCTACATTTTTCTAAGATAAGGTTAAATTAACATTGCATACATTGAAAGTGAGTATTTCATTTAATGACTACTATCATTAAATGTTCAACATTTCCCTCAAATCTTGTAATTGTAGAAGACACATTTGGGAATGGTTATGTGACCTGATCATCTTGTGCTAGAAATATAGAAAAATAATTTTCAAAGAAAAGGGATGCATTTTCTCAAATACCTTGTATTTGCCTTAATCAAAATGTGAAATGTGTTCCACATGATCCTTTTAAATTGTTTCTATGACATTTGCCACAGCAGTCATTAAATTAGATAGTAATAGGCAAATGTGTATTTGGATCCTTTCTGTTTTGCAGAAATAAAGAAAGTGTGTTGGCTACTTTTGTGTTTTATGAGCCTCTGCAGGAACAAATGTGCTCATAAAAATGTGCATTAAGAGTTCTTCAATTATATTCCTATTTCCTTCAGCACCCTAGCCTCTTAATAAGCTTTTTCAGGAGTTTCTGGTCTATATTCATTTAATTTCTTCAACATTCCTCATAAGCTTTCATCATGATTTAAATGAAATCCTTTTATAAGGTGCTACAGAATTATAACCAAGTGCATTCACTAAGTATTATTCTGTTCAGGAGTTTATTTCCCCACGTTGGAAGAAAAATTGCTTTACATTTCACATCTGATTTTTTTCACTTTTTAAGAAAACAATGAATTGAAGGTGCATGTACACATAGAGACACATACAAATATAGATTTGAATCACGAAATTTTCATGCATTCTCAAGATTACCTACTCTAACCTTCTCGTTTTATATATTACACTCAAGCAAGCTATTCATGCACCTTTAGCTAGGTGAGAGCAGGCATATCACTAGAATTCTGATCTCTTTACTCTCAGTTAAGTGCATTTTCTGGTATACTATGCTGTCTTTTTGACAAAGTATACAGTGAACAATATAAAATTTATAGGCGGAAAGAATGTGAGGAACCTTGACTGGAGGCCGCATTACCTCTTTCTTATACAGAACTTGACACTTCATCAAGTTACCACTTGAATTGTCACTGTGGTCTGTCATTTGCCTGACACATGGGCAGCATATCCTTCCTACAGCATGAAGCCCGGCAGAATGATATTTTCAATCATGTGTATTTGTGTGTGTGTGTATGTTTATATGTGTGTGCATATATGTGTATGTATATATACACATATATAATTTTATTTATCATTAGTATTCAATGCACAAGTGATGGATTCAACATTAAATACGTATTAAATTGATTATGATTGTATTCCTGTTTCTCGTCTTTGTTGTTCATTTCTTCAATGCTTGCTCACTTCTATTTTTGAGGTATGATCATTTCAAGATCTGAATTTGTTTCTTGGACCTGTCTTCTCCCAGTATTAATGCTTTTTCACTAGTTTTTTTTTTTCTTCTTTTTAACCTTTTGCTTCCTTGAGAGATTTTATTCTTTAACTTTCTTTTGTATATTTTTCTTGTTTTAGTTTTACAGTGATCTTCCTAGCTTCATTTTAGCATGTATGAACTTCAGGCTGAAGTTCAAATATTTTAGTTTTCTAGCAGTGGTGAAAAAAAAGTACTTTTAAAAATTAACTTAAATGTTTACTCAGTCATTAGTTAAAAAAATATTAGGATGTATAAAATGGCACAAGGTTGATGGTGCAGCATAATATTTGAAATTGGGCATGAGGGGATGTTTAAATCTCATGTCTGTCACATATTTGCACGCAGTTTGATGTTAACCAAGTAACTTAACTGCTTGTAATTTTGATTTATTTTCTACACAATGGAGACAATAGCTATCTTACAAGTGTAGTATAAGAATTAATGAGACAATCTTTATACATAGCTTAACAAAGATTCTGGAACACATATCTTCATTACAGAATGACTATTGTTGTTCATTAAATTATTTTAAAAAGCAAGAAGTTCTGAGAATTCAGAGATTGTTCAACATATTTAAAGGACCAAGTAAAGGTTTAAAAAAACTTATTTTTTTTTTCTTTAAAAACCTTCACAATTCTCCATTTTCAGAAAGTATCAACATTTTCTCTAAAGGAATAAATAACTTTCTTTTCAACTTGTCTTCATCTACTTAATTTTTATATGTTTTTCTACTGCTCAAAGACTCTTCATAGATTGTAGAGAGATGCTAAATTTGTATTAATATTTGTGAGATTTGTGAAATATTCAAAAAAATTACAACCAATCATTCCTCTAAGACTTTCTCTCATATCCTGATTTTAAAATTGTCAAAGCACTCTCTTCTGAATGTTATTGATTTATGTGTGAATCTGTTTAGGGTCCATCTTTCCCAAAGGGATGTTCTAGGTTTTATTCACCGTTATATCTCCAGCGCATGGGACAATGCCTGGCCCACTGTAGTTCAATAAATATGTGTAGAACAAATGAATCAATTCAAATTGGCCGTTTTGAGCATTAGATAATCCTCTACAGATATCTGACAGACTAGTTTACAAACATTAATCCTTCTGGAATAATTTAGATGAAACAGGTTTCTCAGTTTAAAATAATATTTAAGATTTTATTTTCAATACATGTTAGCCACTTACTTTTATATCTTCCTGGAATTAAAATTATGGTGATTGTTAAATATCTGTTTTGTTATAAATAAGTTTAAAGGAGTTTCTGCAGACAATTAAATTCATTTCTAAAATTAGTGATAGATATGCTATCAAAACAAGAGTTGAGGAAAAGAAATTGTTTGGTCTTTTATCAAAATAAACAGCTAAGAACTGTCTTGGATTTAGTGTGTACCTAATAGTTTAATTAAGGCATGGACAGCTTCATTTTAAAAATATAGTTAAAAATATTTCAGCTCTATGATTACTAAATAGTATGCTATGTCACTTCTCATTTTTTAAGGTACAGCATTATTAGATAATTTTTATAAAAGCAACCATCAATAATGATGAATTTAGATGCATCACAAATGAGTTAATTAAAATGACAGCAGAATTTCACTTACGATCTTGCTATAAATGAGCTGCAAATATTCATTCTGAGCTTGAACATGTTACCTTTTAAAATGCCCAGCCTTCAACACAACAGAAATTAAACTGAAATAATTAATGCTTTAAAAATGTGAAAAGGGGTAACTGCCATCTGCTCTGATTACGGGTGTTAATACACATTAAATGCATCATATTGTAAAATAGCAACAGCTGCCTACACAGTCTTTATTTTTTACTGTATTATTATGTATGTATATATTTATTTATTTATTTTGAGATGGAGGCTCACTCTGTCACTCAGACTGGCATGCAGTGGTGTGATCTCTGCTCACTGCAACCTCTGTCTCCCAGATTCATATGATTCTCCTGTGTCAGCTTCCCAAGTAACTGGGATTATAGTCGCCTGCCACCGCATCCGGCTAATGGTTGTATTCCTAGTAGAGACAAAGTTTCACCATCTTGGCCAGGATGGTCTTGAACTCCTTACTTCAGGTGATCCACCTGCCTCGGCCTCCCAAAGTTGGGATTACAGGCATGAGCCACCACACCCGGCTTACTGTACTTTTATTTATTTTTATTTTTATTTTTTAAAATTTATTTATTATACTTTATGTTCTGGCGTACATGTGCTGATCGTGTAGGTTTGTTTCATGGGTATACATGTGCCATGGTGGTGGTTTGCTGCATCCATTGCCCAGTCATCTACATTAGGTATTTCTCCTAATGCTATCTCTCCCCAATCTCCCCACCTTCTGCTGTTTCTCCCCTAGTCCCCCACCCCCTAGGCCCCAGTGTGTGATGTTCTCCTCCCTGTGTCCATGTGTTCTCATTGTTCAACACCTACTTATGAGTAAGAACATTGGGTGTTTGGTTTTCTGTTCTTGTGTCAGTTTGCTGAGAATGATGGTTTCCAATTTCATCCATGTCCCGGAAAAGGACATGAACTCATCCATTTTTATGGCTGCATAGTATTCCATGGTGTATATGTTCCACATTTTTTTATGCAGTCTATCATTGATGGGCATTTGGGTTGGTTCTAAGTCTTTGCCATTGTGAACAGTGCCAAAATAAACATGCATGTGCATGTGTCTTTATAATAGAATGATTTATAATCCTTCAGGTATATACCCAGTAATGGGATTGCTGGGTCAAACAGTATTTTTAGTTCTAGATCCTTGAGGAATCACCACACTGTCCTCTACAATGGTTGAAATAATTTACACTCCCACCAACAGTGTAAAAGTGTTCCTATTTTCCACATCCTCTCTAGCATCTGTTGTCTCCTGATTTTTTTAACGATTGCCATTCTAACCGGGGTGATATGGTATCTCAATGTGGTTTTGATTTGCATTTCTCTAATCACCAGTGATGATGAGCTTTGACAAACCAGAGAAAAACAAGCAATGGGGAAAGGATTCTCTATTTAATAAATGATGTTGAGAAAACTGGCTAGCCATATGCAGAAAGGTGAAACTGGATTCCTTCCTTACACCTTATATAAAAGTTATCTCTAGATGGATTAAAGATTTAAACATGAGGCCTAACACTATATAAATGCTAGAAGAAAACCTACACAATAACATTGAGGACATAGGCATGGGCAAGGATTTCATGACTAAAACACCAAAAGCAATGGCAAGAAAAGCCAAAATAGGCAAATGGGATCTAATTAAACTCCAGAGCTTCTGTACAGCAAAAGAAACTATCAAACCTGCAAACAACAGAATGGAAAAAAAAATATTGCCATCTACCCATCTTTCAAAAGGCTAATCAAGAATCTACGGAGAACTTAAACAAATTTACAAGAAACAAACAAACAACCCCGTCAAAAAGTGGGTTAAGATTATGAACAGACACTCTTCAAAAGAAGACATTTATACAGCCAACAAACATATGACTGCACTTTTAAAATAGAGATTTACTGGACAAAATGGTTTAAATGTAATGGTAATTGGAATTAAATTGTCCAGTAATAGATGTGCTGATGCTAATGAATTGTGAACAAATTTCCAAATTTATTTAGAATTATTTCACAGTTTTCATGTATATAATTATTCACTTGGCATCAAATCAAATCATAAAGAGATTAACCTAAGATATATTTTTAAAACAAAGATTCTTGACCACAAAAGTTTTAGGTGAGTTATACTAAATTTGAATTATGAAAAATACAGTGTACATTTCAGTTATTCTCAATTTTTACCTTCATCAAAGACAGTTTTGTTGGAGTTTATATTTTTGTAATGCATAACAGGTTATTATGAAAGAATGTGAGAGTATCACTAAAATGTGTTTTCTATGTGTAATTTTTTATACCAATATGTGATCCAGGGTTATTTTATAATTTAATAGTGAATATGATACAGTATAAGATTTGTCAATGACCTTGTTAAAACTAACTAAATATTGAGCATTTTTCAAATGAAAACATTAGTCATTTAAAATATTAAAACTGCTGACATATTTATAACCATTTTCATTGAAAACGATTTATTTTCCTTTTATGTCATTCTCATTAACTTGTATAAGACATGCTTATATAAGTTAACTCAAATGTAACAAGATTCTCAGGCTTTCACAAATGCAATTTACAGAAGAGTGAAGGAGAAGCCAGTGCTCACTATCCTACTGAAATGAATCATCATTGATAAATGTACTTCCTCCTCTTTCTGTTTAGCTTTTTGTCTTTTTTCTCCCTAATATACTTGTGGAGGATGAGTAAATTAAAATGAATTCTGTCCTAACAATTATATATACCGCTGTACTCCCCTCTTCCTGACGGACTAGCGTCGGGTTGAAAGAGTGAAAAACTTACACAGAACTAAAACTCTCTTATCAGGGGAATGTTTAGATAGGACCTCTTTGCTGCTATTAGCTGGGCAGTATTCTGGGGAAACGGGGGAGGGGAGAATAAAGCTGTCTAGTGCTACAGCATATATAAATTATGTACAGATCCATCATTTGCATAAAAAATGCTGATAAAAAAGGTAAAATACACGCAATGCTTAGCAGAGAAGCAGACAATAAATGGTAACAATTGCTGTTCTTTCATTAATATTTCAAACATTATAATTACTATTGTTGATATGAATCTGGCCTTGACTACTGAAATTACCTCCTTCCTCCCCCAGTGAACTATTGTAGCTGTCTTTTGGCAGATGAAGACCTGGAAGTTAGAAACTACACAGAGTATCATCTATAGCATGGGTGGAACTCCGATAGATTGCTCTTGTTCTTTTGCTTGCTAAATTTCATTCTTCCCCATTCACACAACATTTATTGATAGGCACTCTTCTAGATGACATGAATGGATACCAATATAAAAAGGAAGTAATTCCTTTCTGAAATAAGCTTAGAGTCCAATACATACAATATTTATTAGAACCATGGAACGGGATAAGGACTTTTGGATTTGCCATATACATGGCGGTATGGGAAATCAGAGGAAGGGGTGCTTTACTGTTTGGGAAGATCAGCAAAGTACATTTGGATTCTTGAGCATGGAATAGAGGTTCAGCATTTGGGTGTAGAGAGAAGAGAGTCTTAGCTCAGTAAGCAGCAAAAATGCAGGCTAAGAAAGAGTGTGGCATATTTAGGGTATCCAGTGACAAAAGCAGTCAGCAAAGAAATGTGTTTTCTTTTCTCTTTCCCTTCTTTTATATATTTCCTTTCAATAAGCCTTTTGTTCTTATTTTCTGCCTATGCTATTGGTCTGTAACTAACCCTGCTTGTATTGCTCAAAAACAGGTAGCCTTCACACATTGCATGCTGGGAAGACTGGAACGTCTAACATTGAAGGGTGGTTGTATCTTGATGAGATTCTTAGGTTCTCTGGGATAGTTGTCTACCACTGAATGGTTGGAAGGCTGCCTTGCTCTCAGTGATATTGGAAATAGGAATAAAAAGATATAAGACATTTTAGGGGGAAAGATTGTATGCACTATTAAAATTTGGAAAAGAGAATTATCTCTTCATACTGCTTTTATAAACATCTTCAGCTATTTAATTTATTCATAGGTTTCCTTGTGGCACAGTTCATTGAGGTAAGCACTGATTTCTAAAGGTGCAATTTATTTAGTAATGACAAAGATACAAATAAAAATCCTGTCAGTGATTCAGAGAGGAAAATGGATACCTTGAGACAAGGCAATTGTATAATTTTCATGCTTGCAAAGAAAAATATTGCCATAATACCTTGGTAGCAGAAAGTTTCATTTCTAATTTATTTTCTAAATATTGACTTTTTAAACTGGATGTGCAGTAGCTATGTGATTATTTGGAGTCATCATGGACAGTTCTAATTCTCTTCTGGTTTTGCACCCCATGGATTTAATCCAAGGATACCTTGAAGTTAGTTGGAGATGCACTTGCAGGTAATATGTTCCTTGCGTTGATCACAATGCAGAATTGACTCTTATTACCTAAAGGAGAAACATACTCAAAAGGTTCAGGCTAAGCAGTTAGATTTATTCATTTATTAAGGAACTTCGGCAAAAAGTTTCAAGATACATAGAATGATAGCATGTTTTCAAAAGATGTAAGCATGTAAATATTTATAGGGAAATAGTTGCCATATTCTGTATTAGAAATAAGTATTGTGGTGATTTTTTTTGTTTTGCCAGATGTGGTGTTTTTTGTTTTGTTTTTATAGAGACAATGTAAATGGCAAGTGACTTTATAATTTTTGTTGGAAGAGAAAAATGATCTAAAGTTTCGAACTCTACACCTTAGAGAAAGGGTTAAGAAACTTTGGCCCACAAGGATGAATGTGACCATTGCTTGCTTTGTATGGCTGTAGGCTAAGAATGGGTTTCACATACGTAAATCGTTGAAAAGGGTGAAGAATATTTTGTGCCCTGTGAAAATTTTATGAAATTTACATTTTAGTGATCCTAAATAAAGTTTTATTGGCATAGATACAGTTTCATTTGTTTGCATGTTGTCTCTGATTGGGTTTGTGCCACAACAGCAATGATGAATAATTGAGACAGAGACATTATGTTCTGCAAATCCTGAAATATTTACTATGTAGCCCTTTATCAAAAATGTTTGCTAACCTCTGCTTTAAAGTAAAGGAACTATATTCAAAGACAATCAAAATAGCTCAGGAGAATTTTAAAATGCAATAACTTTTATGTGACTTCAACTGATAAGTTTCAGTTAACTAAGGAAATAAAAGTATCATCAAAGCAAACAAGAAAAAAAAGATAATTTTTCTTTACTTCCCCTTTATTAAAAAATGAGTATGTTTTATTTTTGAGCCTGAGAGTTAATAATTTATGGTTACAGAAACAGACAGGCTCATGTGAGTAGGCAAGCCCAGCATATGGATTTATCCAAGAACAGACAGTAGAAATTCAGCACAAGGAGAAATATGCAACAGCTAGCAGATGGCTTGCATCAACCGTAGTAAGGAGAGACGAGGAGACGGTGTGCCAACAGCCCTTTCTTTCCCACTCTTACCATCCAAAAAGTCAAGTACCGTATTTTTCAAGATTCAGACTTGCAATTTACAACTCTGAAGTGGGTGAGTGTTAGATCCTTTATAAATAGATAATAAAACTCAAACGGTTAACCTCCAAGTAACAAAACTAAATCTTCAGATAATAGATTCCTTTTATCCCAAACTGAATTGCAATGCAGTCTTCATAGTGGGGAAGAAAGATATTTTCAACACTGAATACAAAGTTGAGAGCAAAAGTCCCTAAAAAACAGAGGACACTGTATCACCTTGCTGTGGGGTTTGCCGACAAATGCTCTCAAATGGCTGAAAGTATAGTTAGCTAAACAAAAAATGGTGTTCTTAATGAATCTACTTATCTTCAGAATAATGTAAATAATATAATATGTATAATAATACAAATCAAATTATTCTGAAGATAAGGATATATAATATAAACGAGACGGTTGAGGAAAAAAACCATATCACATTAAATTTCTGTAATTAGTAAGTAGAGCCTTTAAAAAAACTGAAACTATATTTTCTGCTTTCCTTCTATGCTAAATATGAATGGAAAAAATTTACTCTTTTGTAGGTAATTTGTAGAGTCATACTCTGAAAGTTTTTTTTTTTAAAACAAGGATATTCATTAGTTTCGTTTCGATTATCAACATGCCCCTGTCCCCTCCTAAGTAAAAAAAAAGGGGAAGGTTGGCCCAGCGCAGTGGCTCACGCTTGTAATCCCATCACTTTGGGAGGCTGAGGCAGGCGGATCACCTGAGGTCAGGAGTTTGAGACCAGCCTGACTAACATGGTGAAACCTCGTCTCTACTAGAAACACAAAAATTAACTGGGCGTGGTGGTGCATGCCACCCAGCTACTTGGGAGGCTGAAGAAGGAGAATCACGTAAACCCGGGAGGCAGAGGTTACAGTGAGCTGAGATCGCACCACTGTACTCCAGCCTGGGGGGCGACAGAGCGAGATTCCATTTCAAAAATAAAAATAAAAATAAAGTGGGGGAGGGTCCCAAAAAACTCTTCCCAATTACTTTTAGTTTAAAATCTCGTCCTAGAAAACGATGGCCTATTTTTTTTTTTTAAGACAAATATCCCTCACTTTCCAACATCAGGAGCTCCTTGGAAAATCAAAGTCTCCGGTTGCCAAATATTCAGCCTCGGTTTTTTTTTTGTTTGTTCGTTTGTTTGAAAAGTTATACATCTTCCTTTTCCACATGTGTGCTCTCTGAGCACAAGAATACATTTTACTGAAGCATAAGAGAAAATCATCTCTTACCTACTACTGCAGTGGAAGATGCCTTGGGGAGACTTTCCTAGCTTTATCTATCTCCGCCCCTGCGAACTCAGTGCCTGCCTGTTTGTAACCTGGTACTCCCTGGAGGACAACCTGTTTAATACTGCTCAGGGCGGCCTTCTCCCCTGAGAGTGGTCAACAGCCACACCAAAAAAAGCAAATGAATAGAAAAATGTAAAAAAGTCACAGTATAGCTATGGCTTTAAGTAAATAGTACTGTATCATTATTAAACCATTTCACCTAGTTCATTTCCAATTTCTCTATAGTCTCAGATCCTCATTTTGCATATTTTTGTAACAACTCAAAGCAGATTTAGAGGCATCATGAAACAGTGGCGTTTCCACCATTTCTGTCCGAGACGCTAAGCGGAGGCAATTTATTTAGAGAACTTTGAGTGCGTAAGGAGTGTAATTTGGATGATTCATGAGTACACATGATCCTTCTATTTTTCACCGTTACATTTTGAAAACTATTTTTCTTCAAGCATCCTAGTATTGGCTACAGGATTAAGGGTGTGGGACAATTTAATTTACTTTTTTTTTTTTAAATTATGTTTCTTCTTGAGCAAGGTTGCTGGGTTGTTTTAGGACTTGTCTCATGGGTGGGGTATGGTGAACTCTCTGAGAGAGAGCTAAATGCTCTTCCCAAGCCACATCCAGGTATGGCTCCTCTCAGCATGCCGTGATTGAAAAATCATTCTGTTCAAGCATTTTGAAAGCAAGAATAATTATAGCTGCATGATGGTGATGTATTACTTAATTTTTTTTTTAGATGGAGTTTTGCTCTTGTTGCCCAGGTTGGAGTGTAATGGTGAGATCTTGGCTCACTGCAACCTCCACCTCCTGGGTTCAAGTGATTCTCCTGCCTCAGCCTCCTGAGTAGCTGAGATTATAGGAGTCTGCCACCATGCCCAGCTAATTTTTGTACATTAGTAGAGACGGGTTCACCAAGTTGGTCAGGCTGGTCTCGAACCCCTGACCTCAGATGATCCACCTGCCTCGGCCTCCCAAAGTGCTGGAATTACAGGTGTGGGTCACTGTGCCTAGCCCACTTAATTCTTTCCTAAGGCTTACTTAGGTTTTTATATTTGAGAATTAAGTCTATGCTGTGATGGTCTATTATTGGTTACATCCTCCAAAAAAATAATTTATATTACCAGGACCATATCGTATAACTCTTTAGTATGTCCACCAAGCCCAGAGACTTAGAAAATTCGGTTTCAGAAAGAGCTGTGGAAAAGTTTGGTGAAATAACTATGTCAGTAGCTACATTAAGGCATTATTTAATTGTTCTTTATGCCTTACTTGTCTGACATTGGTGCTGTGCCTCTTTGCTCAGACTTTTTCGTTTAATCTGCAAACTAAAAAATATGTTAGACATCAAATTATAAAATTAAGAATAATAAACACACGTGTCACTTATTCTCATTAAGAATTAGAACATTATGTATATTGGAAGCTCCTGTGTTCTCCCAGAGTAAATTTTTGTGTCCCTAATGAAAGAAAAACTTCAGCTGAATTAAATTTAAGAGTTAAATAGAGCAATGAATGCTTCATGAATTGGGTGACCTCCAGAGCCAGAGCATGCTGTGAAATCCAGTACAGCCACATGGTGGAAGATTTATGGACAGAAAAAGGAAAGCGGCCTACAGAAAACAGAAGTAAGGTACTGAAAGGGCCAGATTGGTTACAGCTCGAGGTTTACCTTGTTAACAGTTGGCTACATTTCATTGGCCAAAACTTGGTGATTGGCACAAGTGTAGGCCAGGGTCTGTTTACATCTCCACTTGTTACAGTTCGGGATGCACAGATAAACCTTTAAAACAAACTTAAAGCATAAGGAGGTTGCTTTGGGACAAACTTGACTTAACATTTATTGTGAGCCACCCTAAAATTTATGATTACTAATTAGCTTAATTTTATCTCTGGTTTTAGCACATATGTTGGTATCTATCAAAATATACCAGGTGTATTTTTTCATTACATAAGTGTTAAACATCTTTACTTGCTTTTATTTTAACCTATTTATATGATTATTTATGTTGATTTGTCAGCTAACATTCACTGATTTCCATTGCTTCATTACATGATTCTAAGAGGATTTTTTTTTTATTTATTTACCTGTCTACATATATTTTTTTCTCAGTATCTTTGCTGCTATAAATTTGATGTGTGTATGTAAGGTTTACTTTAGGTTATCAGCAAAGGAATGGAATTTCTAGGACATATGATACATTCATTTCTAACCTTACTAAGACAGTTTTGGACTGTTAACTCCTATGCCACTTGAAATTTTTTAAAACATTATTTCTTAAATGGTATAGGACAATCTGGTCTTTTACTATGCCTTGAGTCAGTTGTATTAAGTTTATTTTTCTGCTGATTCATTCATTTTGCCTAAGATTTCATTGGCATATAGTTGTTCATAAATTATTCTTCCTTTATTTTTAAATGTTTACATCTATAAATATAGGCAAATTACCTTTACATTATTTTGTCTTTGATTATTACCAGAGATTTGTCAATTTTATCAATATTTTCAAATTGGCTTTTGACTTAGTTTAAAATCTCATATATATATACACACATATGTATGTTTTTAATTCCAGAAAATATGATTGTCATCTTTATTTCTTTATTATCTACGTCCTCATCTTGGCACATTTATTTTAGTATTCTTTCTGTAATTTCATAAAACAATTTCTTAGATCATTAATTTTCAAGCTATTTTCTTTACCAAGAGAAGCATTAAGTGTAAGTTTTATTTTAGAAAGCACTTTAGCAGTTACTATATGTTTGGGTTGCTACAGAGCATTCGGTATTTTGCATCCTAATTTCCAATTATAATTTTGACTTGAGTTGCTTTAAAATGTATTTTTAAATTGTCTAATGCATAAGTTTTTAATGTGATTTTTTTGTAATTTATTTCTAACTTAACAGCAAAAACATATCTAAATGACATAATGTTTTAGAAGTTGGTTGGTTGAGAGTTGCTTTATGGGCTAGGGTGGTGACTATTTTAATAAACATTCTCTGTGTGCTTGAAAGAAATACATGCCCTTCAGTTGTTGGGGACAATGTTCTGTAAGTGATGTCAAAGGAAGCTTATTGTCTTTAAAATTATCTATAGTTTTATTGACAATTTTTGTTTGATTGATTAATCAATTATTGAATTACTTTTTTAAGAATCTACTAGAGCACTAATGGTAAATTTCTCCTTGAAGGTCTCTTATTTTTTGATTTATATGTGTCCAAAGCATGAAATTAGATGCATATGTTCAGTATATCTCAGTGCATTAAATGTTTTATCCTTAAGTATAGATTGATACTCTTTGTATCTAGGATTTTTTTTTCTAGGCTACATAGTTGCTTTTGTCTGAAATTAGTATCCACAAAGCTTTCTTTTGGTTAGTATATTTTTATCTTTTTTCTTTTAATCTTTATATGTCATGTTTTGGTTTGTTGCTTAAAATGTATAAACCTAAATTTTTACGTGAAATTTGACAATCCTTGCGTTGTTACAGATATTTAATTTCAATTTGTTAATTTGGTCATTATCTATTTGAATTTATTTTTATCCTCCTGCTTTGGGTTTCTCCCTTTTCTTCTCACCAATTTTCTTAAATTATAAATATTTCCTTTCTCTCAGATATTCTTTCCAAATTCCACTAGAACAAATTAGTCGCTGATATCGCCCCTCCTGTTTTTTTGCCCCAAAATTTATCTTTGACCATCCTTTTTCAAAGATATCATGGTATATATTCTATGTTAATAGATGTTTCCCCCAGTGTTTTAAATACATGCTTCTAAAATTTTGCAGATACTTTAAAATCAATTCAGTTTCAAATAGTTTTAAAGATATGATTTTAATGCTTTCCTACTTTTATTACTGCTATGGAGAAGTCATGGCCATGTCACTAGGGGTCATATGTCTTATCTTTATGGCTGCTAGTAAGTCCTTCTTTTAATTTTGGTTGCATCCAAGTGATGATTTATTTTTGTTTACTGCTTGGAATTGGCATGCTTTCTGAATATAAAATTGTATACTTTGTGTTTGTTTTTGAAAATCCAAAATATCATTATTTTTTAGTGGACACACACATACATAGTACATTTGACCATGTTTTTTTTTCCAGTTCTCCTAACCATACTTTCATATTTTTGTGTATTTATATTTTATTCCTACAATGTAGTTTTTTTTCAGATCAATCATTAGTTTGTTGATTCTCTTCTCATATTCATCAAGTCTCATGTTTCAGCTTATTCATAGAGAATTTTATTTCATGTAGCTATATTTTTCTTTCTAAATGCTCTATTTTTTTAGAAATCAAATATTTGTCTAATATTTTAGTTTTTAAAATACTGAAAATACAATTTGATATTTTGTAGCCCTTGTAAAATATATGAAATATTTATGGCTCTGTTTCTGGTTTTCTGATGTATTGTTTTCCCAATAGTTCTTGAATGTGATATTTTTGTTTTTCTGAATTTTGCACCAGCTTTTTGGTGAGCTCATATTCATTAGACCCTTCTTAAAGAACTATTTGAAGTTAGGTTTGATGATATCTTTTTCGAGAGAAACTTTGTATCTGCCACTTCCGTAATTATTATCATACAAGTAACTTAGAGAAAAATTTAAATTGAACACTTTTAATCCATATGGTTTGTATCAACTTAGGTCCCAAAGCCATGTGAGTGTTAGCTTAGGTTATTCAATTATCATAGAGACGTTTGGTTTTATTTTAAAAATTCTAGCCTGGCATTGTTGCTCATGCTTGTAAGGTGTGCTTAAGGACAAGAGTTTGAGACCGTCCGGGTCAACATAGCAAGAATGCGTCTCTACAAACTAGTCAGGGTTAAAACCAAGGTTTCTTAATCTTGGCACTATTGACATTTGGTGGGTAGTTTTTGTTATGAGTAGGGAGTGCCTTATGCATTTTAATATGGTTAGTAGCATCCCTGGATTCTATCCACTAGATCCAGTAGCAGAGTAGATCCTCCCCTAAGTAATGACAACCAAATATGTCACCAGATGGTGCCATCTGTTTCCTGAGTAGAGGAGAAATTTACCTTCAATCAGAACCATAAATCAAGACCGAGGCAAACGTAATTACTCATTGGCTTTCTTTTTGATGGTGTGTGTTTGTATGTGTATTTTTTCTCTTCTAATTCACATTTTTTCTTTACTCTTTCCTTCATTCCTTTCTTCCTTCATTTCTTTTCTTGCAAACTTGCAAGAAAGAGAAGCTACCTATTTAGTATTTATCATGAAATACTTTTTAATGATAAGCTGGCACTAGTTTAAATACATACAATGTTTTGCTTCATAACACTGCAAAATATTTAAAAGAAGACAAATCAGTGTTTAAGAAATGAAATATCTCCATAAATTATGTTACGGTTTAAAGCAGTGTTTTCTAGTGACCTAATGTGAAGCTTGTAATAGTATTCTTCGTTAAAACTTTTTTGAAAATGTGTTGAGCATGCTGATATTAATACTATTTGTAAATAGTGTCAATCAATCATATTTTTACTACAGGAAAAATAAAATACTTAGAATTTTGTAAATAGGTATGTGTATAGGATGCATGTAAATAAATGAGGAATCAACACCAGAAAATACTGATCATATATGATTAGCATTGCCAGATATGTAGAAATAAACAAAAGAAATTTAGACCCTGCCCTTATATAATTTATATCCTACTGAGAAGATCCAGTCAATACATTAAGATAGCATATGTCAGATGATGAAATACATTTTATAGAAGAATCAAATTGTGTTAGAGAGATGGCAAGTCCTGGGGAGACTTTTTAAAAGAGGGTCTTAAGTGCTTGTTAATAGGTTGACATTTGAGCTGGAAACTGAAGTAGGTAAGGAAGCAGAGCATAGGGAAAGCTAGAGAAAGGATTTTTCACACTCCACACCTCCATCATTTGAAGTAAAAAAAGTAAATAACACTTTATTAGAAGTAGACCTTTGAAAATATATGATGTTTTACTCTAGGCTGAAAAGATGAAAGTAAATAAAATTTTGCAAAACTTGTTTATTTTGGAACTCCATTGGACTACATGATTTGTTTAGAAAGTAGTTAGGACACAGCCTAGATTTGTATGTTAAAACATTTTTCTTGTATGTGTGTGTTTTTATACCAATACCATGCTTTTATGTATGTAGCTATCAAAATAGCACATGTACCCCATAAATTATAATTATATAATTATTATGTTTTAATTTCACAAAGAAATTGATGAAATATTAGAATGAAGTAGATAAATTTTGCCCAAGGAACATTGGTAATGAAGATTATGATGGCTACAAATATTGAAATAAATGAAGGATATATTTCCCATGGGAAAAAATGCTTCAAATCCTTTTGAATTTTCTTAATTATCTCCATATTCCTAAGTAAAAGTTTTATGCTGCAGAAAGGAAGGAAGGAAGGAAGGAAGGAAGGAAGGAAGGAAGGAAGGAAGGAAATAAGGAAGGAAGGAAGACTTGAGGCACAATAAAATTTTTAAGAGTTTTATTGAGCAAAACAACAATTCATAAATAGAGACACATCAAACCAAAAGAGGTCTAGCTCCCTGATGAGGAACCTTTACAGACAAATATTTATAGGGTGAATATGGAAATAAAATAAGTAAATAATATGATTGGTTGTAGTTATAAAATTGCCTTTTTTGGTTTACCTTGTTGACACATAGTCAGATGTTGCTTGGCTGATTTTTATTGGCTGAGGTTGAGTTTTGCTTTTCTCTAACATAAGCATTTACCAGGAATGGCCCAAATTCAGTTTTACTCGTATTTGCAGCGTAAGCAAGGTCAAGGCTATTTTTAAGGCCTAGCTGGTTTTGTTGGCTGAGGAATTTTTCAGATGTGGTCTCCATTTGAATTTTGCTTTCACAGTTACTAAGAACGTATAAATTGTGTACAGAAGATAACAAATAATAGTTGGGCTTTCTTATCTTTCTCTCTAGGGTAGCAAATGTTTGCTGAATTTGGCCTCCCAGATTCCATTGTCTGTCATTCAAGGCAGCATAACCACCATTTGGTTTGAGTAGCTGTCCCTTTTCTCTATGTTCCTCCTTAACCGATGTATGTGCTTAGAAGCTGATTGCTCCCAGCTCTAGGGTGGGGCCTAGGGAAGAGACCCAGTTAATAAGCAATGATTAACTCAAGAGTAGACATACTACCTGTATTGGCCTAATCAGAGTGAAGCTCGGGAATTCTGTGTGATAGCTGGTGGAAGATACACCTGTAAAGGAAATACTAACAGATGGCTTATGACCACAGAGAACTTTCCAAGAATGCAGGAAACATCAACTAGATTAAGCCAGTGCTATTTACTATAACAGATAAACTCAAAATATTTGGAGTTTAATTTAATAGAAATTCATTTTTTCACTCAGAAATTCCAGTTAGTGGGGGTGTTCATGGTGGTGCTTGTCTCAATGAAGCTGACTTGATGAAGGGCCCATATTCAGCATCCATATTCCAAGACCAGCATTCAGTTCACAGATGGGGAAAGAGAGGGTTTGGGTGATAGTTCTTGAGGGATCTTAATAGGCCTGCCTACAAGTTGCATACATAATTTTCACAAACATTTTATTGGCTAGAACCAGTATATGACCACATTAAATGTAACGGAGATTATATAATGTAGTCTAGTTATGTTTTTAAGAGAAACATGTAAACCAGCTTGGTGAACAGCTAACCAGTGTGTGTCACATAAGACACAAAGCTGAAAGACATATACTGGCACCATCATTTGAGACTTGGATCAAGCCATGCTTAAGACCAGTATAAGCCTCAACTATTCAGTTACTTAATGTAATAAATTATGTTTTCCAATATAAATGAATCTGAATTAAATTCAGTAAATGTCAGTCATTTGCAACATAAAAAAATTTAAACTGATATACATGGCAACATAATATCAGATAAGAATAAGAAGTTATTAATTTGTGTGGGTAGAAAAAATGAAGGCATGTACCTCATCGCCCAGAAATCATATTTGCCTGAAATGTTGAATTAAATATTTTAACTCATTCCTTTTTTTTTAACTGCCAGAATCACTACAATTTTAAAGAAGAAAAATGCATATATTTTGTGAAAACTCTAAAATTGGATATAGTGACTTTCTTTCATTGATTATTAGTTAATTCATAATATTTAAAGAGGGAAAGGAATATTACGTGCCCAGAGGAAAGTCAGCATGAATATATTCTCCAAGTGTTGCCTACAGGGAGACGGGTCTTGGGTAAGGGGCCTAGCTGGCTGGAACATTAAACAAGTTATTCCATAGATACATTTCTAGTACAAAAAGAAAAAAATCACAATCCAAAAAAATTTTCTTTAGAATCGGTAAAGATAAATATTGAATCCGTGCACTGAAATATTGAAATAGTGTGTTGAATCTGAAGGATAACTGGAGTTCTTCCTGAAAATTGAGGTCACTAACTGTGAGCATGGATGTCAGTGGGAAATGGGTCAAGATGTGCGTTGGACCTTGTGAGCCAGGAATCTCATAAGCAAGAGGCAGTGTTATAACCTCCATATATTTTTGTGTTTTGTGTGTGGGTATAGCTGCTTATAAGCACACTCCACACTCCAGGCCAGGGAAACTCTTATAAACTTTAATGTTCATTGGAAATTTGTGTGTGGAGGAAAATAAAGTGTGGTGACTTGATCTTCCAGATGTGGCTTCAAAAATAAAGCAAAATGTGACTAAGCCTGAGCCTGAAGGCATACAGAGGTAATTACTGTGGTGGCATCCTGGTATCCTATGTGGAGCCTTTTCAATTGAGGGTAAAACTTAATATATTGGCAATACAAGGTCAGGTGGTTCATGCTATGGAAATGGTATGCTTCACAACAAGACAGTCTTGCTTCTGGCCCCCACCTTTTTTTTTTTTTTTTTTTAAGGCAGAGTTTTCTCTTGTTGCCCAGACTGAGAGTGCAATAGTGTGATCTCGATTCACTGCAACCTCTGCCTCCTGGGTTCAAGCAATTCTCCTGCCTCAGCTGGGATTACAGGTGCCTGCCACCATGCCTGGCTAACTTTTGTATTTTTAGTAGAGATGGATTTCACCATGTTAGTCAGGTTGGTTTTGAACTCCTGACCTCAAATGATCCACCCGCCTTGGCCTCCCTAAGTGCTGGAATTGCAGGCATGAGCTACCATGCCCCGTCCCAGTCTTGCCCTTTTAATCCTATTGCCAACACTTAATTGAATGCCCTGTGTGATCTGGTGCCATCTACCAAGCCTCAGTGAACCTTGGCCTCATTACCATGCAAGGAATGGGGTAATCACCTCATTTGTATGATTCTTACACATGATATAATACAAATAAAATGCCTAGTAGTGTGGAAGCTTAATACATTGTTACTCAGAAAATTCTGCTGCTAGAGGGAAGCTTGGAGATATCCTAGGTGGTGGCTTGTTTTTTGGTGGGGACAAAGCATATAGGTTTTCCTTCATTTGGAATGCTAAGTCACGACACAAGAACTGAATTCTGCCTACAATTCATTTAAGGAATAGATCCATGTGCCCAGTGCACTTGAATGGCTCTGGATGATGGACTTTAAGAAAACAAGACAGTAGGCTCTGGAGTCTTCTCATGTACTTCCTTCCTTGAACTCCTATGTACAAAATATAAGATTACATATTTACCACTTTTGTTTTCTTATTCTCAATGGAGAAGAAAAACCAAATGTGAAAAGTTTGTAAAATAGTAAAATTATGCTTGAAATTTGTACTTGTTTTGTATGGTCTTTTTGCAAGGTACTACACAAACTGAAAAATCCCCTTTTTTCCACTGTGGAGGACTGGCAATTACTCTTCTGTATTCAGCAATCACTGCTTGAACGTTATTGATAAGGTATTCTTAATATTAATTCTGCAATATAAGAACATAGATGGTAAATTTGAGAATTAGAGAAGGAAGTTTTTCAATCCTTTTTAAAGGCTAAAGATTCCAAAGAATGAAAAATGAAAATGAAATTTTACTCACATTAAGAATAAAATAATTGGGAAAAGAACTACAGAGATAAGTGAAATAACAGTGTTCCCTTTCTGCCCTCCATTTTTCTTCCACATATGAATAGTCCATCTTTCCACACTAACCATTTCAAAAGCCTGTCAACTTACAACCAGAACTATAAATTTCTTAGTATATATTCTATACCTAGGATAATTTTGTGCTTAGCCTTCAAATTACCATTTCAATTACAATGCAAATGGACACATGCATGCAATTTTATTTAAATGTATTGCCTTTCTTTGCCTATTGCATTGTCATGGTGCTACTCTCTTCTATTTGCATTCTGCTGCATTCAGGAACCAATATTTGCAATTACAGTGAATGAGAAATTGTGATTCGGCCCATAGAAGTTGGCTTCTTTTAATATTCTTTTTCCACTGTTAAACTCTGAATGATATCATCATTTCTGTTTCTATCATTTACATTTTTTTCATTACCTGTAAGTAATTCCAAATATAATGCACTTTTGGATTAAAGAGGCTCCATGGTTCTTTCATAGTTATACATGTCAAATTTTTCACACTTCTGATTTTTACATTTTCTGTCATTGGAAGGAGGTGAATCTACTTTCTGCAAAATTCATATTTTATGCTATATTTAATGTTTTCAAGCTATCTAGTTCAATTCTCCCTTTCCCATTCTGAAGAACACTATGTACCATCTAAACAATCACAATTTAAGGTTGAGGGGTGAGAAAAATTTAATAGCTTCATTTCCCTTTAGGTTTTGTCATTTAAAAACATATGTAAATTTTCTTTCCTTTGTGAAAATTCTTTTTATCTTTTATAAAACTTCTGAGTTTAACCTCAAATTTGAGAACCTAGAGGAGTGAAGTGTATAATGACTACAGTTTCCTAAAATGATGAACCAAGGCCCCATCTTTAATCAGTAACTAAGCCAGCAGTTGAGCTACAACTCAGACTTTGACTCCTAACATGCTTCATTTTCCTCTGTAGGAACAGACAGATTTCTGGAGTTTTTACATCTGAGTTATTTTAATCAATGAAATAAAGCCGTGTTTTCTTGTTACCAGAGAAAATAATAATGCTTTGAATTTGTTGATTGCATATAAGAGCCAGTGGTGAGTGACACTGTGTTCTCTCCTTATCTAAGGAGATGCATTGAAAATACGCAACACAGAGAACTCTGTGTGGGGGAGTTACTAGGGACACAGAAAATTCCTGACGTCCAAATGCTTGTTTTTAAAATAATTTTATTATACTTACACAGTACATGTATATCTTCTCTTATGTCTAACCAGTTTAGAATACTTAAAGGCAAATCACTGAATTCTACAGAATAGCTCATTGTTGAATCTTGTCTAATCAACCAAAAATCCAATCTTTTGGTTTGACTATAATGATCAAGTCATTTAATATCTTCTTGTACCCTTGTATTGATCATGTGAAAATAACAGCATTTCTCACTTCTCTCCTATAGCCAATTTAATAAATTATTAATATTTATGGAGTATTTTTAACTACTGCCCTAAAATGTACACATGAACAGATAGTGGTATGTGAGGAAGAAAAAAATGCTTCAAAGATGACCTCACCAGTGTTACAATGTTGACCTCTGCACAAACTCAGATAATGGCTGATGGCTTTTCCCACGAAACCATAGTTAATATATGTTTCTCCAACCCACTGCTCCTAACAATCTCCTTTGCTTTTCAAGGAAACCCATCAATAAGCTTTAGAGGCACTTTATCATTATTCCTTCTACTCTTTGTGAACGTTAGTAAGAATATATTTCAGGGCTTCTAGGGCTATATCCATTTCCCACTTTCCTCTTAAATTGTCTCTTGCAGTTAAATAGAAGGAAATGAGCTCTCTAAGTGCTCAGCTTACATGCCCTCAGTCAAAAATGAGATTTTACTCAGCTCTCGATTTTCCAGGCTCTGGAGGGGGAAATTCAGAGGCTTTATAGCCAGAGTCAGAGATTAGTGATAATCATATATTTTGTATACAAATAAAGTGAATTTGTTGTATATGATGCATGCTTTATAGTAATGAACATTGTACATATGCATTATATATATATAATTATATATATAATTATTATATAATATATTATATAATATAATTATATATATAATTATATATATATAATGCATATGTACAATGTACAAATCCAAGTTGTGTAATGTACAATATACAAAATTATCATGAGTATAATTTTAATTATAATTTAATTTTAAATACAATTATCTGTTTGTTTATTTATTTATTTATTTTTGAGATGGAATCTCACTTTGTCATCTAGGCTGGAGTACAGTGATGTGATCTTACCTCACTGCAACCTCTGCCTCCCAGGTTCAAACAATTCTCGTGCCTCAGCCTCCTGATTAGCTGAGATTACAGATGCCCACCACCATCTATCCATCTATCTATATATGCCCCTACATTGGTATATCATGAAATTGATTGATCATCACAATTTTGTGGGAGTTAACTCTAAACAGACTTTATATATGGTGGTTAGAAGAATGACTAGTGGCTTGAGGAAATATCTGGTTTAAGGCTAAATGAAAAAAAAAATGTTATTATAGTTATTAAAGCCTTTCTTATAGTTTAGGTAGATAAGTAAACATATGAAGTGAAAAATAAATTTAAAGTGATTATCTGAAGATGATAGGATAAAAATTGACAGGAATATTCATTTTCTGTGAGGTATAAAGAATTATCAGATTGCAAAAGGTTACAGCTGGAAGACACAAAAGCCTTTTATGCAAAGTGTGGGGTTTGAACCTCATCCGTAAGGCAGCCAGAAGCCATTGAAAGATTGTAAATGGAAGGATAACACACACACACACACACACACACACACACATACACACACACAAACACAGTTTAATTTTAGAGCTGTCTAATATATATGGTTTTATATATACTCAAACAAATACATGTGAGTCCTATATAATTGGTACCTGCATATTCATACACTGATTTTTTTTTACCTGTGACTATGAATTCATTGAGACATGAGTTTCAAGTTAACAAAATGCACAGGTTAAAAACAGGCACCAAAGAAATTAGAAAATACAAATCTGCAAATGGCAACAGGTAGGCATAAAAGAGCAAACGTATTTGGAAAAGTTAAGGGAAATACCAAGATTGCAACTAGAATTTCTTTGTTGAGTTCAAATCAAGTTCTCCATGCCTCAAACGCAAGCAGCTTTAGCTTTCTAGAGAGAGAGAGAGAGAGAGAGAGAGAGAGAGAGAGAGAGAGATGGAGAGGAAAAAGAACCCACAAAAACAACTGACCAGTTTTCCTTTAAATTCATAAATCATTAAACTCAAATGGATCATGCTGTTCTAGCATTCTCTTTTCCCATATTTTGAGATGACCAATTTTATCTTGTTTCCTTGTTAGGCCATCTCATCCTCTCCCAAGTGCTCTTTCCTCACATTCAGTAAAGAAGGAGAAGCCGTTGTACACCAGTGTCCTCATGGTTCACTGTAACTGCAGACACACTTGCATTCATACCAATCATTCCTATCTTCTTTCTGGTAAAATTCCTCTCAGATGTTCTGGACACCATTTCCCCAGGCTTATCTAAGGATTTATCTCCCTTGTTAATCAGACTCTTACTTGTCTTAAAAGCACCTTCTACACTTCCTTTGTCCCCTGTTCCTCTGTTCTCACTGACACCTCTACCCATCCCAAACTGAGTTCTCTCCCCACCAATCCAATGACACTGGGGACAATGTATCCTGCGTTATCCTGTGTTTCCTAATTTAATTATCACAGATTTTCCAACTGGTTTCAAAACAATTGTTTGCTTCCTCGTTCCTGACACCCTTCCATGGAGCTGTACCATCCTTTTGACTTTGCTGGATCTTGCACTTCCATGTTTTCTCTTTCCTCTACCCATACTTAGCAGGAGAAATCCTGACCACCATTATCTCAAGCTATTTATTTCTTGGTTATCTCTTTGCCTATAGCTTTAGTTTTCTTTTTACTTAACTTTTAACTATTATTGGTACATAGTAGATACATGTATGCATTTATAAGGTACATGTGATGTTTTGATACAGGCATACACTGTGCAATGACCAAATCAGGATAATTAAGGATGTTTATTGACTCAAGCATTTATCATTTCCTTGTGTTAGGAACATTCCACATTCATTCTTTTATTTATTTTAACATATACAATAAATTATTATTGACTGCAATCACTCTGTTGTGCTATCAAACACAAGATTTTACTCATTCTGTCTAACTATATTTTGTACTCGTTAATAATACCCACTTTTTGCCAACCTCCCTGCTACCCTTCCTAGACTCTGGTAACTACCATTCTACTCTCTATCTCCATGAGTTTAATTAATTTTTAATTCCCATATATGAGTAAAGACTTGCAAAATGTGCCTTTCTGTGCCTGATTTAATAACATACTGTCTTCCAGCTCCATCTATATAATGCTGCAAATGACAGAACTTCATTTTTTTTTTTTTGAGATGGAGTCTTGCCCTGTTGCCCAGGCTGGAGTGCAATGACAGGATCTTGGCTCACTGCAACCTCCAACTCCAGTGTTCAAACAATTCTCCTGCCTCAGCCTCCCAAGTAGCTGGGATTACAGGCTCCCGCCACCACACCCAGCTAATTTTTGTATTTTTAGTAGAAAGAGGGTTTCACCATGTTGGCCAGGCTGGTCTCGAACTCCTGACCTCATGATCCGCCCACCTCGGCCTCCCAAAGTGCTAGGATTATAGGCGTGAGCCACCGCGCCCAGGCAGAATTTCATTTTTTTATGACTAATATTCTATTGTGTATATGTACCACATTTTCTTTATTTATTCCTCTGTTGATAAAAACTTAGGTTGAGTTCAAATCTTGGTTATTATGAGCAGTGCTGGAATAAAAATGGAAGTGAAGGTATCTCCTCCATATGCTGATTTCCTTTCCAGTATACACCTTCTGGTGTGTACCTAGAAATAGGATTGCCAGATTATATGTCACAGGCTTAACTACCGTCTAGGTGTATCTGGCACACACCTTTGGGTGTATACCTAGTAGTGGGATTGCCAGATCATATGCCATGGTTTTAAATACCATCTACTTGTTCATATTTTTAAAAATTTTATGGTGCCGACCTAGATCTTTCACATTTTTAGGTGAATACATGAAATTGAGTTTCCCTGGATGTCTCATAGGCATCTCAAATATAGCATGTCCAAACTTGAATGCTTCAAGATCCTCAAACTGGTTTCTTCCCCATCATAGTAAATGAAATTACCCATCAAAAGAGTAGTAAAAATCAGTTACTAAGTTACTATTTTGAGCTTTCTTTTAAGCACTCTTCACATAAAATCCAAGTATGCAGATTTTACCTCCAAAATATATTGCACTAGCCCCATGCCTCCAGCTTTATGGATGACATCTCAGTCTATGCCAGTACTATTTTTTGTTTGAACTCTGGCCATACTCTCCTAACGAATCTTCTTATTCAATCACAGCTTCCCACCCCAGCCTGAGACTGCTTTTCCCTTGGTATTTTACATGACTGCTTGGATTTTTACATAACTGTTTCCTTTCCATACTTTGTTTTTTTTCTCTCAATATTATCTCCTTAGATATGACTTCTTAACCAATATGTGTCAGAACATTTTTTTGTTTGTTTTCATTCCAATGCTCTGTTGATTTTTTCTATCATTGATTGAAAATTACAAATTATATGATTATGTATTAGTTTATTTGTTTAATGCCTCTCTTGACCTCTAGAATGCCATTTCTTTTAGGGAAGAAACATTGTTTCATGCAAAACTGTGTGTGTAGTACCTAAAACAATATTTGACACTATCAGATATAAGGTTGCTCTTTTTCCAAAGAAATGTTTCCAAAGAAACAATGGACGTAAAGTAACTGAATAGGACATATTAGAACATCAGGAGTTATATACTGAATTTGATAATGTTGTATTTAGTAGACCGTATGGTACAGATTTCTCTTGGCTTCTGTCAAATAAATGAAGCTATGAATTCTAATTCTATAACTTAAAAACCTGTATCAGATTTGAAGTGATTCAAAGTATTAGAATAACCTGGAGTACTCGCTAACATATTAATTCGTATTATAAATAATTGTATTTGTATTTAGATGATGAAACAGCAATTATTGGTCTTGAACACGACAGTAATTTTAACAGAATTTTATTCAAAACCTGAAGAGAGTTTGGCTCGTATCTCTGTGATTTAACACCAAACAGTTTGCATTGGAAGCTCACTTGTAGTATGTCTTCTGGGTAGCAGCTGTGGCTGTGGTTTGCAGGGGCAACTGCTGTTCATATTTCTGTCTCTTCATCTTAGAAGCTGTACTCTGTCTTTGTTGCCATTGAATGATGGCCACTTAGATTACTGTGTGCTACATGATGCCGCCATCTCCTAGCAGTAAATAGCATATGCTGTCTTGTTTAAAGTTGTATTTCAATATTATGTTTTCCCTCCACACTCTAGATGAACTTACTTTTGCTCCTAACACTACAATCCTTGAGTTGTGAGAGTTTTAGAAGTATAATAACACCAATGATGAGGATGGCAGTGAAGATGATGAATTTGGCAGAGATGTTGATGCTGCTGCTGATGGTGACAAATGAAGACTGTCTTAGATTCTCTATCCATACTAAACTTTGCATATAATTCTATTTAGATGACTTGGTTTAGCATTTGCTTAATTAATCAAAGTAGGAACTAGAAATGCCTCTCTATTCCAGTAAGGATGTTTTTTAAAGAAGGATCAGAACACATCTGGCTCTCAACTTCTGGCTATTCTTCAGTCATCAACCTTATTTCTAAGGTGCTTTGTTATTTATTAATGCTTTTACTTGCTTTCCAATAGGCCATATAAAAAGGAAATAATGTTTTATTTAGAAAAGAACACATTTTCCACTCACTAGTTGTGAATTAAATGTTATAAACTGTGACAAGAATTGTCAATACTGGGCTAAATGCTTGTTTAACAATATCCAGTATTACTTTAATTTTTAATTTATGCATGTTAATGCATATACCAATATGCATTGGCATATTGCCAATATGGAAACTCTGTATTTTAATTTTTTATCTGCAGTATTACACAAATGTGCTTAATCCTTTTTTCTTTTACTTAAATGAAATTCTCTTATTCTCTACTATAATTACAAAGCTCGTGTTTCTGTAAAAATAAATTATTCCCTATCTAAAAATTGTAAGGTAAACAAAAATTATTGCACAGAATTTTCCATTTGGTTTGTTTGTATTTTTAAGAAAATTCAATTATAGGGAATTGGCTCATCCTTGGTGCATTGCATTTGTGCATCATAGAAATGTATCTAACCATTCATCTGTTTTTAATAATACATTGAGCTGTTACGAACACTCTACCAGGACAAATAAATTCCATTTACCTATATTGTATTTCCCTTGGCCATTATCTCTGTATCATTTAACAAAGTGTTACAATAAGTATTTTATACCAGGAGAGGTGACATAATGTTCATTAAATTATATTTCAGAAATTTACATATTTCTGAAAATGTAAATTGTGAACATAAATATTGATTGATAATTACTAAAATAAATATGTGAGAGCTAAAAATGTTAGAAGTTCCTCTGTTGTTTGCTTTTCGATAAGTCTCAACTATCATTGTGTTCTTCCTGGATTAGTCATGGTTAGTAGCAGTTTCTATTTGCTTCTAATTGCTTCCAAGAGATAAGTAAAGACAATGACTAGATTTACTTTATTTTTATGAGATGCAGTATGATTTAAGTTGTGAGTTTGGCACACAGGGTCTTTCAAGTTAGCTACAAATTGTTTAATGGAGTCATATTACACTAAGATTATGCCTTTCTAAAACTACAGAAATTACATTCTGGTAATTATTATTTGAGAATGCTGTTTCATATGCCTCTCTCTTCACCATTTGTGGATATGCAATTGTTCTCTTGATATTTTGATGATTAATTGCCTCTAAGGTCTTTCATATTTAACCTATATTCTCAAATTGCCGTTTTTTGAATGACTTGAAATTTTATATTGTTTTGAATCATATGACAAGAGACGGAAACAATAAATGACAACTATCACAATTGTTTGCATTCCAAAAGAAGAACATATTTTTAAATGATGTAGTCAACATGTTTTTGCTAAAATCCTATTTTGAGAATATTGGTAGAATAAAAATAATAAAATATTATATCTTATAGATAATCACGTAAGTTTTATATTTGGGGAGGTCTCTTCAATTCTTTTATTTTCTAGATGTGAAGTTTGAGAAAGATGAAATGACTTATTTAAGATCACGTATCTTATAAGCAAGACCATAGGTGGGAAACAAAGTGTCTTGTTAAATAGAATAATCAAACATTCAAGCTAGACAGGAATTACAGGAATCTTCCATCTTGATCTAAAGTTAATCAGCAGTTTTTATAATTTAAACTTCTTACTTTTATTTCCGAAGATGATTAGTGAGAGGTAATGAAGAGAGCCAAGACCTTTCCATAAGATAGATTCCAGCTTGAATATCAGCCCTGACAGTTACAATGTGCCCTTAAAGAAGTTGGTAAATATTTCATCTCAGAGCTTATGTTTCCTCATTAGTAAATCACATTTTGTGTCTCAGAGATAATAAAATATATGCCATTTGAGACATTGTCAGAATCTGGAGGCTTTTCAATCAGTGTTGATTTTCTTTTTTCCCCAATGTGATATGATTACATTTCCAGGCAGATAGTCCTGCCTTCCCAGCTGGGGAATGCAAACAGTGATATAGGTAGAAGAACAGGTGACAGGAAGTGAGGAATGACTCGTTTTGTTCCTAAAAGGTGTGCTAAAGAAATAAGCTGGGGCGGGCTCAGTGGCTCACGCCTGTAATCTTAGCACTTTGGGAGGCCAAGGCAGGTGGATCACTTGAGGTCAGGAGTTCACGTCCAGACTGGCCAACATGATGCAACCCCGTCTTTACTAAAAATACAAAAATTAGCTGAGTGTGGTGATGCATGCCTGTAATCCCAAGTACTCGAGAGACTGAGGCAAAAGAATCGCTTGCACCGGGGAGTCGAAGGTTGCAGTGACCCAAGATCGCACCACTGCACTCCAGCCTGGGTGACAAAGGGAGACTCCATCCCTAAATAAATAAATAAATAAATAAACAAACAAACAAATAAGGCAGAACTTTCTAATTTTACAAGAAATCATCAGTAAAAGTGATTTTATGGATGAACATCAATGAAGTCAGTTAGAAAAACATGGGAGGGGAAAGGGGCTAGAGTAGAGCAAACTACTAATTCAAATCCCATTCACTTCCCAATTCTAAAATCCACCACCCTTCTTTAAAATGCATGTTGATTGGCAACTCAGTGTTTTTTGAAAGAATGATACTCTGTCTACATAACAAAAATAGTTACTTATACTATAATTAAAGTGATAAAGAAGGTCTTGTGATTTCATTTATATTAAGATATATTTTCCATATTTTGAAGAACCACATTTTGTGATGAGAAATATGAGAATATAATTGTTTATAATACTTTGTCAATTAGAATATCCTGTAATTTCCTTTATTGGGTTTGAGGTCATCTTATTTTGAAGTCTCCAGAAAACACTGGCTTTTGAAATTTTCTTAACATTAATGGCACAGGCAGGCATGAAGTCCAATCCTGATCATTGCTTGGGATGAAATTGTGACTAAGAGTCTTGTTCTCTAAGAGCAAATGGAAACTTGATCTTGTAACTGCACTTATTTGAGGGACATTTACAGTGAATATTAAGGTTAAAATTAGAACAAATATAAAGAAACAAGCTACAGTGGTAAACATTGATTGAACAGGGAAACTGCATTTGAATAATAAAAAAAATGCATGCAAAAATCTGTGATCTTACTTTTACTATTTACTGTTTCAAAATCATATTATATCAAGACCTGCTCACCTTTATATATAGATAGCTTGAGATAACTGATTGTTCTGCTGTCTGCCTCTTACACATTTCTTTCAAACA
This sequence comes from Cacajao melanocephalus, assembly GCA_963573385.1. Lineage (NCBI taxonomy): Eukaryota > Metazoa > Chordata > Mammalia > Primates > Pitheciidae > Cacajao > Cacajao melanocephalus. The sequence continues at coordinate 24,918 of CAUYLG010022477.1, read as the reverse complement.
CACACACACACACACACACACACACACACCCCTTTTGGGCAGCTAGGATTCCCAAGACTAAAAGCATTAGCTTTTTAGACCAATATTTTCTAGAAAAGTTTTCTTTTTTCTTTTTTTAAATTCTTCAAGACATCATCAGACAAACTGGTGAATATTGAGACTGCCCACATAGCGTTAGTCATCTGAAGGAGAGATGAACAAATTGAATCAGTCCCGGCAGTCATTGGTATGTTTTGTCTGCATGGAAAATCCAAACAGCTGTGCATTTGAACATATGAATGTCACTAAAATATCTGGAGAATCAACTGAATTTTTACAGTTTTGACAAGAATATATTCTTCCATTTGACACAGACTTACATTGTCAGGTTTATCCAGCCCTTCTTTAATTGATTTAATAATCTGTCATTACTTCATACTTCTTGGTAAAGATTGCACATTTTTCCTAATTTATATTTCCCTTGGATAAATTGTTGATTTAACTAGAGTTATTTTAACTAGCTTGATGAAATCTACAGTCAGGATAGTCATTTCAGACATGTGTTACTATGTACACTAGGAAAAAATTTAATTGATGCAATCAAGAAATATTCAGATCAAATCCTATTTATGTGACACATTAGACCATGATGTTACATAAAAGAATTATAGAATAACTAACTTCCTTGTTCCAATCATGCCTCAAGTGGGATGATCATTCTGTTCTATCAGTTCAATACTCCAAAAAAAACTTTATAGTTTTGCACTTATCATGGAAATATTGATAGTCAAGTGTATCAGTATAACTCATTCCAATGACCCATGTGCTCTATATTGTGCATTGGAGTCTTATTACAGAAGCATGTCTAAATTATTTACTAAATAAACACTTTGAAAATAAATAAAACAACAGAAAATTATTCCTGACCAATATGCCAGGTCCAATGATATGTTAAGGTTGAGAGTTTAAACCTGAGTCATAATCCAGAACAGATGAAATGGTCCAGCTTAAATTTTCAGGTGTTTCACTCTTTTGGGAGGAACGTGAGTAGTGGCTGGCTTCAGGCCTGCACCACAGACCTAGTGAACATATTGGGTAAACAAAACAATCATTAATCAAGAAGTTCACATGCCTGAGTCTCAGGGATGGAGAATTTTCATTTCCCCTTTGAGAAGTCCTCCACCATATGCTATTTGGAAAAGCATGTCTACTCCGGATGCATATCCCTCATATTTAAAGGTAGCACCATCATTTTCTAGATGGAAGGCCAGTCTATGTTAGTTATTAATATTATGTTCTATTCACAATGTAACCAATGGTTCTAGTTTACCTGAAACAGAGTGATTTCCTGGGATACACAGTTTCAGTGCCCAAACTAGGAAATTTCCAGGCCAACACGGACATGTTGGTCACTCTGTCTAGAATAGCTTCACTTCCTAAAGTATTGAGTAGTTGCCATTGTTTCATAGATTTAAAAAGGCTCTTTTTGTTGTAGTTTTTCCTTGTAATATCAAGTTCTGTCAGGTGCTTATTCTCTGGATTTTTAAAGTTTATTTTTTAATTAGTAAAATCATAGCCACCAATACCTGATGAAGAAGTTTCAATTAGAATAAGCTTTTTTTAAAAAAAGGAAAAAAAATCATTGTATTTAGAAGAAAGCCTGTTTGGATATCATTTCTTGGGTCTCTGTATTTGTGCTCTGTATCTAAGGATAAAAGGTTTTCTAATCTTTTTTTCCGGAACGGTAAAAGATACCCTTTCCTTCTACACATACACCCTTCTAAGCCTTCATTCTGGATTCCTTGAACAAAATAGGGAGTAAATCAGAAGCTTTAGTATTAGCTGCACACCTAAGCTATGGACACCTTGACTTTATTATCCCTTGCTTGGAATGAATGTGGGCATCTGTACTCATCCTTTGGTACTTGCCAAGTTATCCATTTCCATGATACACCATCTCCATAATACACCATTTCCTACAGCAGACAGCATCACCAATACAAAAAGGGGTGTGACTGGAAGTCACTGACACATGCCTATAATTTTGAGGTCTAATTAACCTGCCTTCAATCTCTTCGTGATTTTTAGTATTAAAACTACCCACAATCCCCATATATTGATTACAGTGTAAAAAAAAAAAGAAAAATTTCTCATTTTCAAACTAGTTTCTAGTCATCTTAACTGTTGGAAACAAATTAAACGATTGATTGTTCTATAAAAGATATTGTTATAGTTTGGCACAAATATAACATGTGTCCCAATGCATGTAGGACAAATCAGAAATGGTGATCTTATCCAATTTAAATGACCTCAGATGTTATTTTCTTTACTATAAATTTACGGTATTTGGGTATAGTAATTGAAAGCCAGTTTCCAGTTTATACCTTACTGGCCAGCTCTCTGCCTATTGGGTTCTTCTGCAGCCCATTCCATCACAGACAAAATGCCAAGAATATCATGTCTTCTGTGTTATCTTTTTTTTACAGAGTCTCGCTTTGTAGCCCAGTAGGGAGTTCAGTGGTGCGATCTCGGCTCACTGCAACCTCCAACTCCCTGGTTCAAGCAATTCCCCTGCCTCAGCCTGCCAAGTAGCTGGGATTACAGGCACTTGCCACCACGCCCAGATAATTTTTTTGTATTTTTAGTAGAGACAGGGTTTCACCGTGTTTGCCAGACTTGTCTCGAACTCCTGACCTCAAGCAACCCACCTGGCTAACATGGCGAAACCCTGTCTCCACGAAACATATGAAAATTAGTTGGGTGTAGGCGCGCCTGTAAACCCAGCTACTCGGGAGGCTGAGGTGGGAGAATCACTTGAACCTGGAAGGCAGAGGTAGCAGTGAGCAGGGATCGAGCCACTGCCCTTCAGCCTAGGCAACAGAGGCTGTTTTTTCAAAAAAAAAAAAAAAAGAAAAGAAAGGTTGAATATAGTGACAAATGTAGATAAATTATGTGTGAGGCAAGATGTTAGAAGCATACACTTTGTTAAATGAGGGATGACCTTTAAGAATGTTTCCATAACATTCTGGGTTTTGCAATAAAATCTAAATATGGAAGAGAATGAAAAGGATGGATTCTCCTGTAGATTGGAAGGAAGTAAAGGCATAAGAAGATAATCATCTGGCTCAGCATTTAAGATGTGTATTTTGCTAAGATATTGATATTTACAGGGAAATTTAAAAATTGATGAATCTAAGTTATATTAGTATGGGCCAAATTGCCAAGGGATTTTGATCTATCTGATAGCAATGGAAACAAACAAACAAACAAAATATGGTAATGATAAAACACAAAATATCACAGAAACAAGTCAAATATGTCCACAAATATAAATTAGGTTCATTTTTAAAAATAGCTTTATTGAGGCATAATTTTGCTAAATTTACATAGCATTCACCCATGTTAAGTTTGCTGCTTGGGAGTTGTAGTGCACTTATGTAACCGTCAACACAATTCAATTTAGCCTTTCTTCATTACTCTAAAAATTCCCCTAGTGTTCATTTATAGCTAATTCCCACATCTATCCACTGCCTCAGAAACGAATTATCTGCTTTCTCTCTTTATAGTTTTGCTTTTTTTTTCTAGAAAATTCAAATAAATGAAATCAAATAAAATTGATTTCAGGGCAAATCAGCAGCATGTATTTCTCACTCCCCTAAGAATTTAACTTTATTCTAGTAGTTTGAATGTGTCAAAGATTAATTTTGAGCTATCCATAAAATTCATATTATATACAAGAAGTGAAAATTACAGGCATGTCTTGTATATAGCCATTGCATAGCTATATCCATTAGACACTGGCATGTCTCAAAGAAATTAAAATATTTAGAAATATGTTTGGCATTGCATATAATTTATTTTTATTCCAGATGGAAGTGGTATTTTTTTTGACAATTTAATTATAGTCATGTGGCGCCTAATGACCAGGATATGTTTTGAGAAAATGCATCTTTTGGCAATTCCGTCATGGTGTGAATCATAGACTGTGCTTACACAAAGCTAGATAGTACAGCCTACTGCATACCCGAGCTATGTAGTATGGTCTATTGCTCCTAGGCTACAAACCTGTACAGCATGTGACTCAAGTGAATACTGTAGGCAACTGTAACACAGTGTTAAGTATTCGCTCATCTAAGCCGTAGCTAAACTTAAAGGAGGTACAATAGAAATATTGTACTTATAGGATAACCATCATAAATGTGACCTGTCATTGACTGATGTATTGTTATCACCCACGAGTATAATTTTAAAAATTTATGCACTAACTAGTTTCCAAAAATTGTAAAGAATGTCACAGAGAAAAGTGGTTCAATCAGTCCTTGATAAAATAATGAATTAAAAAACTTTTGTTGTGAGGTTCCAGAGACTTTTACTGATATTTAAGACACATTTCAAATTATCCTTCAGCAATATCCATATGGTATAGGGGCATATGCGTTTTCTTATTCCCACTCCAGCAATAGAGACCCTTTAAAACTTTTAGAGAAAACAAAAAGGCTAGTTAGGTAAAGAATAGTAACGCCTTTCTTCACTTTTAACTTATGTAATTGAGGTAAGAGTTAGACTCTTAGCTTTTTATTTCTTCATTTGCATATTATCCATTTGTTTTATTTGTCCAATGCTTATGTTGGAATGTTAGAATTTTTTATCACTAAAGTTTTTATAGAGATTACGTTGTAACCCAGTTTGTACACTTGCTGTAAATATTTTCCCAGAATATCATTTGCCTTAATTTCAGGGTTGTTACTTAGAGAATATTTAATTATGTTTTCGAAGTTATTTTTTTTTTCTAGTGATTTGTTTCTGTTGCTTTTCTGCTTAGAGAGAGATGTGGGCTTATAACTTAATCAAACCTTCACTACTGAAGAAATTAAAGGAGTAATTTTTAGGCAATCTGTCTCACTTTTTCACTTTCATTTTCACCCCCATGGCGATAATGTACGAGTGTGTCTTGTTCAGTACTCATCAGTTTTTTAAGAGTTGTCAGAATAGGCCAGAATTCAAAATGATTTAATAAATACAAATGTGAGTATCATCTTTCATGACATCAATGCCAATTTCTTATGTTTCTTTGGGAATATATGCACTAGGGAATATTTAATTAATTATAATCATTTTCTTTAAAATGTAAGGCTTTACATTATAAAATACTATTATTCTGATCATTTTAACTAAATACATCAGCTTAGTTCTTTTTTCCTCCCTCTCTCCTTAGGAAGTAGCAATCATGTAATCTTTATCCATCTCTCTTGCCAAGCATATTTACCAGCATTCTCAAAAGCAGATGGAATCAAATACTTGATGTGAAATCAAAATTTGAAAAATTTCCTCAACTGAGACATTCAAGTTAGTCATGGCAAAGTATAAATAAGTGCATCCACTCTTCTTCCCGTTCTACCACTTCAAAGGGAGGAACATTTCACCTCTCCCTGTAGATTTAGTCTCATCATACAGTTTTGATCTAATCTTGTTTTAGGTAGGAAAAATTAACAGAAACAATAAAAAATTGATAATAAGAACAAAACAAACAAATGATATGTCTTTTCTTTTCTTTTCTTTTCTTTTTTTTGAGACATAGTTTAGCTCTTGTTGCCCAGGCTGTAGTACAGTGGCATGATCTGGGCTCACGGCAACCTCCGCCTCTCAGGTTCAAGCGATTCTCCTGCCTTAGCCTCCTGAGTAGCTGACATTATAGGCACACTGCCACCATGCCCAGCTAATTTATTTTTTGTATTCTTAGTAGAGATGGGGTTTCATTATGCTGACCAGAATGGTCTCAAATTCCTGACCTGAGGTGATCCGCCCACCTCAGCCTTCCAAAGTGCTGGGATTACAGGCGTGAGCCACCATGCCCGGCCACAAATCATAATTTTTATTAACATTTGTACCACTTAAAAATATTTTCCTATCTGTAAGGTGCTTCAGTGGACACATGGCCCAGATTTCATCAAGATAATCTGGCAATAACATAGAAGGTATCATATGCAGTTACAAGTGAAGAATCAGAAGTAAATAACTTGTAAAAAGTCACACAGTAGCATCTTAAGCCCAAACCTTCTAACACCCAGGCCAATCCCTGAAACCAGTAGACACCATTAACTATCCTTACTGCCATTGCTGTTGGCACTGCCTTGCCTAGTAATAAAGTTAACGTCACACACCTGACTCCATGAATCCCTCACTCATACCAGTGCTCATCTAGAATGATGTCTTCCTCCTTATATTTCTTTCCTGGCTAACATCTAGGTTTTTTGAACTGTGTCTGGGGTTTCTTTGGTAATTCAGTCCTCAGTATTCACAACCAAGATCTCTGTTGCTATCATTTTATTCACAAACTTAGCATCTGTTGACAGACAGCTCTTTGAATAATATTTCTATACCTGATTTTTAAGATGAATACATAAAACCTTAAATTTTATTATATTTTCTATAAATTTCCTTTTCTTCAGCTAATCAAAAACTATTCTATATATTCTTCTCTAAAGGTTTTAGATATTTTAAAATACTAACTTTGTTAGCTTTTTCTTGTGTTTCTTTCTGTTTTCTTCTTTCATTTTCCTTCCCTCCCTCCCTCCCTCCTTCCCTTTCTCCCTCCTTTTCTTCTTTCCTTCCTTTTCTGATTTTTAGGAAATGGAAATATCTCCTAATAAACTGGCATAAATATTGGATAGCTCACTAAAATCTCATTTGAAATAAGGACAAATTAAAAGAATTATTTACATATGATGGAACATGTATTCTAGGTCCCTTTAAGCAAACTAGAAGTCTCCAACTATTTTTAGAGAATATCACTTATATAGAGAATACAAAACAAAGTGAAAGACAGTTTTCTGCCAATGCAAAGGATGTAATTCCTGCTAATGCCCTTCAGTAAGGCATAAAAAGGTGATTAACAAAGCAAAACAATTGGCCAGCTTCCTTATCTAGCTGTGCTGGGCTGAATGAATTACTTATATTTTAGCTTCATATTTCTGTATGGATAAATGCCTATTAAGAACTTAGGTACGTTTATAAAAATGGTGTCTATGAAATCCCAAATTAATTCTTTCCTGTTGTCATTTTTTACTGTCCTCAGGAATCTTGTCATGAAATATAAATTAATTTTAGTTAGATGTAATACACTTTTGCCTCTCTTTTTTAACTTGTTGAAAATGTACTGTTGTTATAATTGATCTTGCCCAATTGAATCCTCCATTGAGTGCAGACTTTGTTCATCTAATTTAGATTATAAACCCAGTTAGTCTTTAGGGATTTTTATAGACCTCATTACATTCTTCCACACATTTTACTCCTCTTTCGTTTCTTCTCTAGAGACACCTAGTCAGTCAATGCTACAAAAAATAAAAATTAAAAAAAATGACATAGGATATTTGATCCATCTGGTTTTTCACATAGGCTCCTCTGCCTACAGTCAGTTTTCTATAAATAAGTTTCTGTCTATCTTGGTGTATTACATATTTCTTCTCATTTTAACCTTATCTCACCCCTTCAGTATCTTGAATGGTGTCTTAGATGCACTTACTACCACTTACAAATTCATTTAGGAGGTGATTTGCCTTTACTCTGATTAAATACTGAATATCCATGATAATTACCCCTGAACATTACTTTTTAGCCTCTTCATCTTTGTACTTAAATATGAAATAGTAATTGTGAGAATCTTCTCTTGTGATTGAAATAGTGTCATTTACTGCAATTATCCAGATGATTTTCATATTTACTTAATGTCTAATACCTAATACATGACAAAATTTAACATTCTATTTTAAAGATGAGCTTGAATGAGGACATTCTATCTATAATTTATTTGTCTCCCCTTATCTCATTTTCTTTGTTGGCCCTCATGTACATAGCAGCACTGGACATAAAACCTGCTTTGATGAAGTTCACAATCAAGTAGAGGGGATACAACAGTTACACAAATAATACTTTAATAGAGGGAAAAAAGTGATAGGGATCATAAGAGAGATGCCGGAGTTATGGAATAACACATAACTTCCCTTTATCTGGCGTTCTTTTAGTCCTTGTCTTTGGCTCTAATTCCAGCATTGGAAAATCAAGAGTCCTGTGTGATCCCAGTTGCAATGTGTCTGGCTGGCCATCCTCATCATTATCTCATTCTGGCCTTTAGCCAGACTATTTGCATGTCCTTATCCCACAAATAAGTCAACTCATTCTTTGTGCAGGCATCGCTAACCATATGCTTGTACACCAGTATAAAGTACAGAACTCATCTCTGGAAGTCTTGCTAGAGTAATTTAGGCAAAGGCAGTTATTGTTAAATCAAGACTTTACCATCTTGAGAAAGACAATGACAAGTGACCCTGTAAAATCATGAGCTATTGCTTATTCAGTGCCAGCACTGTCTTCTCCTTGCATCCCCTATCAGTATCATGCTGACTTTGGAAATTTGGACAACAGGAGGTAGGGTTTATGAGGCAAGCCAGCTGGTTTTGAAGAGCCAGATGCTCTCAAATACGTCCATGCCTCTTAAAGCATTGCTGATCATGCCGCTGCTCAGGAGGGCTGCCAGCCACATGTGGGTTATGAATAAAGTAGAGCTTAGTGGGTTTTGTTCTGAAGGAGTTCAATTTTAAATATAAGATACGATTAAAATAAAAACAATAATATTAACAATAAATGGAATCACTTAGCGAGCCTTACTATGTCTGACAATGCATTGGGTTCTATCTTACATCAGTCTCACAACGACCAAAGAAGCAGAGACAATGGCTGACCCTATTCTACAGCTGAAGAAGCTGAGGCTCAGTGAAGTTAAGTGATTTTCCCTGAATTGCGCAGTGAGGAAGTGACAGAGCACTAACGTGGAAATCCTGGCAAGGCTAACTCTAGAACCAGAGATCTAAGCACCTGTGTTTTAATGCACAGAGTAGCTGACATGTTATGAGAGCCCTCCAGCCATTGCAGCCAAGTTTTAAAATACGTAAATAGGCCGGGCACGATGGGATGGCTCACTCCTAAAATCCCAGCATGTTGGGAGGCCGAGGCGGGCAGATCGTGAGGTCATGAGATCTAAACCATCCTGGCTAACACTGGTGGCACACACCTGTATCCCAGCTACTTGGGAGTTGAGGCAGGAGGATCACTTGAACTCAGAAGGTTGTAGTGAGCCGAGATCACACCATTGCACTCCAGCCTAGGGGACAGAGCAAGACTCCATCTAAAAGCTATTGAAAAGGCAGAACTGATGACTTGACAGCTAACAGGATTGGGAGAGTGAGGTGGTAGGAACCTGTCTGTGAAGACTACCAAGTCTCTGGCAGGGCCAAGTCTTTTGAAGTTGGCACTATTCTTAGACACTGGCATAGAGACGGAGGAACAAGGTGGTGAGGAAAGTGACTGACTTAACTGCAGAAATGTTTGGGGGGAGAAACAAAAACAGCTTCCAGTGGGAAATGCAGGTGAAACTGACTAGTGAACAATGCAGACAATTTTTAGTTGAAAACTCAAAGAGTTAAAAACTTCTAAACGTAAATGGGTACAGGATAGATGACATTTTTAAATTACTTATGAAGTTAATTAGAAATGCCCATGTGATTAAGAAAATGTTTTAAATTTTTATTTAATTTTTTTTTTTTTTTGATAGAGAGACTGGATCTCCAGATGTTGCCCAGGCTGTTTACAAACAGCCTCGTGTTTGAAAACGTAACTCCTGGCCTCAGGCAATTTTCCTGCCTTGGCCTACTGAAGTGCTGAGATTACAGGAGGACAATTTTTAGTTACATCCTATTTATTCAACAATATTTAAAAAAAAATGAGAGGAGGTCAAGTTCAGTGGCTCATGTCTGTAACTCCAGCTCTTTGGGAGGCCATGGTTAGAGGATCGCTTGAGGGCAGGAGTTTGAGACCATCCTGGGCAACATCAAGAGACCTTGACTCTACAAAAAATTTAAAAATTAGCTGGGTGTGGTGGCATGTGCCCGTAGTACCAGCTACTTGGGAAGCTGAAGTGAGAGGATTGTTGAACCCGAACGGTCAAGGCTGCAGTGAGCTGTGATTGTGCCACTGCACTTCAGCTTGGGACACAGAGCAAGACCATGTCTCAAAAGAGAGAGAGAGAGAGAGAGAAAAGTTGGAGGAATTTACCCCATAATTATATATAAAGTTGTGTCATAAACATGTGCTTAATTGATAGGGTTAGAAATATGTGGTAATTTCCTGGCTCTCAGTTCATTCAAGTATTAGCTACTGGTTAGATTCCCTTTAGGGTATCATTTTTGCATTATGGTTTGTCTAATCCAATTGCTATTCGGCAAACAAATCGTATGTTTTATTTTATAAATTATACATAAAACCAAGTTTGCATTAAAAATTTGAGAAAAACAACATGAACTTAACCCACCCATTCATGGTCTCTCTTGAAACAAATATTTACCAAGCATGGAAATATGACATGGTGGTAGAGAGCCCAGGCTTCAAGTTAGAGGCTGCTAGGGATTAAACTCTAGCTCCAAACATGTGATTTCTGTGACTTTGAACAACTTACTTAAATTATTATTATTTATTTATTTATTCATTTATTTTTTTTATCTATTGAGACTGAGTCTCCCTCTTGTTGCCCAGGCTGGAGTGCAATGGCACAATTTTGGCTCACTGCAACCTTGACCTTCTTGATTCAAGCAATTCTCCTGCCTCAGCCTCTCAAGTAGCTGGGATTACAGGCACGCACCAGCATGCCTGGCTAATTTTTCTATTTTTAGTAGAGACGGGGTTTTGCCATGTTGGTCAGGCTGGTCTTAAAGTCAGTTGATCCACACCCCTTGGCCTCCCAAAGTGTTGGGATTATGGGTGTGAAATTATTCTTGATTCAATTAATGCATGTATGTGATGAAGTTAGTAACACCTACCATGAAGGCTAAATGTGTTTGTTGATAAATGTGTGTGAAGTGATTAGGGCAGTTTCTGGCACATAGTAATCACTAAATAAATGTCATTACCATTATTATTGCCGTTTCACTAAATCCTGTTTTAGGAGATTTGAAAATAAAGACTAATGAAAGATTATTGAACCAGACTGTATTATTATTATTTTTGAGACAGAGACTCACCCTATGGCCCAGCCTGGAGTGTGATGGCACAGTCTCGGCTCACTGCAACCTCTGCCTCCCAGGTTCAAGCTATTCTCCTGCTTCAGCCTCCTGAGTAGCTGGGATTACAGGCACACCTCACCATGCCCGGATACCTTTTTTTGGATCTTTAGTAAAGATGGGTTTTCACCATGTTGGCCAGGCTGGTCTTGAGCTCCTGACCTCAGGTGATCCACCTGCCTTGGCTTCCTAAAGTGTTAGGATTACAGGTGTGAGCCACTGTGCCCAGCCGACAGTGCCATTATTATTTAAAAACACACACACACACACACACACACACTGATCAAATGTGTTAATATCTCATATTTCCCTTTACTTAGAAAAACACACTGGTCAGAGCTAAATATCTCATATGTCCCTTTTCTTGTAATTTTTTAAAAGCAAATTGATGATATTTTTGATATTTAGAGTTTAAAAAATAAGAGATGCTTTTTTTTTGTTTTGTTTTATGGAAAACCATGATACTCTAATTTAACAGAACATTGAAAAGTGAGAAAATGCATCCTGAGTTTGGTAGATATCAAAATGTTTTTTCTTTTCCCGTAATTTAAAAATAATTTCCTGTAACTATTTGTCAGTTAAAATATTGTATAGTCTGTTTTACCTTGCATGTCAGTGTTTTAAGTCTAAATTATTCAGAACAGTTTTAGCCAAATATGTAAATAACACACTGTATGGAAATTTCTTTTTTCTTTTTCTTTTTCACGTGTATTGTGACTATGTGTCTCCTGAGAGTGTTTTCTAGAAAACTAGGTGAAGGGAAATCCAATTTTCTAACATTTAGTTTTAAACTCTCAGCTTCTCAAGCTGGCTCCAGGCACATTCATGATATAAAGCAGCATCAAGGTAACTTTCAGAGACTGCACTCGAGCTGGTTAGAGGTAAAGGTTGTTTACCATAGGATTTCTTGTCTTAATGAGAAGAAAACTGCATGTTTTCTTTCCAAAATAAACAATATTCCACCCTCAAACCAGTTGGAACATGCACAATTGATACACACTGAAATAATGAAATCTTGTCAGTCAACATCAGTGTTCAAAAACTTGAGATTTACTTGTAGAAGCTTCTCTATAAAGCAGTTTCTCAACATATGCTCTGGGGAACCTTAGAGTTTCTCTAAAACTATGTCCACTAATAGTGAGAAGATGTGGTTTGCCTTTTTCCTTCATCAGCGTACGGCGAGTTTTCCAGAGGGTACAATATGATACCACAATGCAGAAACTGACTTGAAAAAAATATAAAATAATGCCATCCTCCCTCACTATGCTTTTGTTTTAAAAATGTAGTTATTTTTCATAATCATTTTTATGTCAACATGTATGAGACTATTAATATTACTTTTAAATTAACTAAATCTTTTCATATCCTCTCAGTTTTAATTTCTAATATGGTAAATACAGTAGATATGTTACATAATTAAAGTTATTGGGTTGTCAATAATTTTAAGAACATGTAAATGAAACTAAAGCCATCTGGAACTGAAATGTTTGTGACGTGCTGTATGTTATGTCCCAATAATAAGAATAGTTAACATTTACTAAGTGTTAACAGGAAGCCAGAAACTGACCTAAGTGCTTTTTAATAATTAATAGATAGAATTCTCATATGAAATCTATGTAAACGTTTTATTATCATCATTTCTGTTTTACACGTGAAGAAAATGAGACATAAAGTGATTCTAGTGTGGGTTCCCGTGTCACACAGCTAGTAAAAGCACTGGCCCCTAGGGTTTGCCCTTGAACCTCTACCTCTCAGAGAGAAAAAATGATGGTCAGCTCCCAGCAGAACGCAATGTGTGGTATTCCATGATCAAATCATTCGAAGTATATTTTATAAACGGTTACTGAAGACATTATATGTTTAACCTATGAAGTATTGCATTTCTTCCTATAATAATATGCATTCTGTGTCCTATTTCAGAAAATGTATTTAGTTCAGTTCAACCATATTTATTAACTGGTTGCTAGATGGATCTTACATTGTGTTGTTAAAACTAAAGATTAATAAGCCAAATATTTTCCTTAAGAAGTTCACATTTACTCAGGGAATGGAAGAGAATACAGATAGTTTTCCATAATTGAGTTCAGTAAGTATTGTATTACAGGAAGCATGGGAATACACTATTTTATGGAGGATATTTACAGGCTTTGAAGTCAGAGAAGATTATACAAAAATTCTCATTTGAAAATTTACTCATCCATCTTTTGGCAAGTTTGTTTTTAATTCTCAGTTTTCTCATCTGTAAAACTTGGTTATGGTGAGGTTTAAATGAGACACTATAGATAAATCACAGAGCACAATATTTGCACATCAATACATGTTCAGTAAAGGTCGATCATTATTGTTGTATAGATAATGTGCTCTTAAAGGGTAGAAGCCATTGTTGACTTGTTAAAATGTTGGAGGTTATGCATATACCAAATATACATTTATAATTTGTTTGTAAACAAAATTGTTGGCTGGACAGAACCTCTGAGCTGTACATTGTTAATAAGCTGATTGAGAATAAAGCATCAGTATTTTGGAAAGTCAATTTTTAAATCTTATTTTAAAAGGAATTTTATTCAGGAGAAAAAGTAAATGGACAAAAAATATCTTACCATTAAAAAATAGATGGGGGGACATTTCCACTCCCAGCAATCACTTGTATTTTCATTTTTCCTCCTGGAATATAGCAATGGGCTTCTAAAAGGGAAGTCTACTATAAATTTCTAAACTTTCCCATTAGCTATTGAATGGAAGAAAATGTGACTGGGAAACTACCTTTAACTACAACATCGACAGGTACTAAAAGCCTAAGAATTCATTAGGAAATGTCCATTAATACTGTTTTTTTTTCCCTCTCTTTTAGCTTCAAATAAAATGTTAGTCATAAATCTGAATTCATAACACATCTAGCATCACTGATTCATGCAAGTCCGTTTTCCTGAGTAAGAGGACACTTTGTGTGTACCATTGATACTGACTTTGCTAGATTCTTGATCAGGGCAGTCAGGATAAAAGTAATGGTATAACAGCAAGCAGGGTGAATAGAGTAAGAGACACAGTGGCCAGGGAAGCAGCTCTTGTTCTGATCACTTCTTTAGATTATGAGATAATATATAAAACCTCACTTTTAAAATGGAAAGGAAAGAAGCAAACCAAATGGAATCTGCAAAGGAAAGACTTACAACACTTGGTGCTCTGGACTTAGGTGATTAAAAAAGAGTAGATTCTTAGCTGAGTGCAGTGGCTCGTGCCTGTAATCCCAGCACTTTGGCAGGTTGAAACTGGAGGATCACTTGAGAACAAGAGATTGAGGCTGCAGTCATCTATGATCATGCCACTGCAGTCCAGCCTAGGCAACGTAAGAAGACTCTATATTTTTTTTTTCATTGAAAAAAAAAAGGATCACAGTCACAGGTAACTCAGCATTTCTAGACATCTCCAGTGTAGTGAGGAAGTATCAGTTTCCGGGTGTGAAGGGTGAGTGGGAAGGGAATGATCTCTATTGAACAGAAGTTTGAGTTCAAAGCAATACCAACAAGTTAAATGCTGTGTATTAAGTTGTGAATAAAGAAATCGGGTGGAAAGTAAGAATCGGAGACATAAAGGGAGTCTCCTGTAGCAGAGAAAAAGAGATTGAGGTCAGTTGAATGAGTGACTGCCCAAGGTGAATGAGTGGCTTAGAAAGATGAGAGTGGACTGCTATCACACAGCCCTTTTCTGTACATCAGATTGCATCAGCTTTTCACCCAGTTTTAAGACACTCCTGTGCTGTAAAGCTGTGTGCTAGAATCTAGTCTGAAACAATTTGAACTGTCATATAATGGGGGAAAAGAGTGTACAAGTTTACTAAACATTTAGAAGTAAATAATACCAGGAAGTTATCATGTATTTGTAATGAGCCTAGACATATTAATATCTTTACCACCTACCTGCATTCTATCCACTTCACTAGAATTACATCATGTTTGGGATTATAGAAAAGTAGCCACGTCCTCTTACAAAAATAAGTAGTACCTTCTCTTATTTGGATAGGGATAAGAATGGCAGCTTCTGACAGTGGGAGCTGTAAATAATGGGCTTCCCTATTTATTTGTTAAAATTTTCTAAGAATAAAGAGTGACAGGTAGGCCTGTAACACACTTAGCTTCAACAGTGAAACACCTAGAACTCACCTTATGTGGCCAATGTTTAATGATGCTATATATTTATGACACATTTTAACCTTAGTTATTTTTAACTGTGAAGTACCTAGATCATATTATAAATAAGAAATATTGACTGGGAGTCAAATTTATGGAGAGAAATATCACCCTGTGGGTTGAAAAAATGACCACTACTAGAATATAATTTCTGAAAATGCAGCCTGAAGGCAATTCACTAAAGGGTAATTTTTCAGTGCAAGTAGGCAAGTTTTCACAGGATTCTGACAGTCTCACTCTCTCTCTTTCTGTCTCTCTTTTTAAAATAACCTCTAAGGCACATTTTTGTTTTAAATATGCTTTAACTTCATTACTTCTCAAGACATCTTCTTTAATTCACATAGTCATATGACCTCTATTATCGACAGAAAACTATTAGGCACAACTTTTAAATGACGAATTTTCAAAACAACGTGACTTATCTGAAATCTGATTTCTAACAATACTGAGAGACACTATACACCATTTAGTGGACAATTTAATGGACTCCCTAAATAATCTCTCAGTTTCTAGTTTTTCTCTTTTCAGAAGGATCCAAACACTGCTGTCAGCTTTTCCTTTCTAAAGCATACATTGGCCATGTCATCTAGCTCAAAAACCTGCAGAGGCTTCCTACAGTTTTTTGAATAAAGCAGAAAATTCTTAGACTGGCATTGAAGGATTCTCTAATTCGATCCCAAAATGTATTTTCTAATTATTACCCTGGCACCACACACTAGTGTCCACCTCCGTGCACATGCTCATTGGAATGCTTTTAATATTAGATTTTATAACATCATAGCCAAAGGTGAAATTTGACATAGGTATCCCTTAGGAGCAGTTTTTAATATTAAGTAGCATGCAAAGTTTTCAATGTTTCAGACATTCTTTTAGATCAATTTAAAGTTCACATGCTTTTATGGAAAAAGAGAGTAGCAGGCTGAGAGAGTGAGTGAAAAGGAAGAATCTGTACTTTTCTCTACTTGCCAAGTAATTACACTGTAAATCCAATCAAATGAAAGGCTTCCATGGAGTGTATCTTAGACATAGACTTCATTTCATAATTGTATTTTTCTTTTGGGCCACTTTGGCATAATAACTTACATTTAGATGTTAAAAATTTATGTTTCCTAAATTAATGATATCTCTTTGTTGTATTGATTTATTAAGTATATTATATTAATGTTAAAAGTCTGTATCTTATGAGGTGATGTAGATGATGTAACAATCAACATCTCAAACCAAAGAAAATTAAACCAAAGCCAAACAAGAACTGTCTCAGCCTGATACCAACCAGGATTTCATGTTACATTCAAATGTGAGATTGTATATTTTAGTCTCATGGAGATTAATCTGACAGCTTTTACGTGTGTGTGTGTGTGTGTTCAGAATTAAACCTGTTGGGATCTTTTTTGTGTTTTGATACTTTGATCAATGGTTAATATTAAGATTTCTTTTGTTATCCACTAGGGTTTTATTCATCCCTTTTTTGTGTGTGAGACAGGTTCTCACTCTACTGCCCACCATGGCAGGATCACCACTTATTGCAACCTGGACCTCCTGGACTCAAGCATTCTCTCACCTCAGCTTCTCAAGTAGGTGGGACCACAGGTGTGCAGCACCACATCTGGCTATTTTTTAAATTTTATTTTGTAGACATGGAGTCTCGCTATGTTGCCCAGACTGGTCTCAAACATCTGGGATCAAGTGATCCTCCTACCTCAGCTTCCCAAGTAGGTAGGACCACAGGCGCATGCCACCACACCCAGCTATTTTTTTTTTAAAAAATATTTTGTAGAGGTGGAGTCTCTACAAAATAATGCCCAGACTGGTCTCAATCCTCTGGACTGAAGTGATCCACCTGCCTTGGCCTCCAAAATGCTAGGATTATAGGCATGAGCCTGGCCTGTTTATTTCATCTTAACCTTACAAATTATGTGATGATAATATATTTCCAGAGTTGTCCTTAATACAGGTAGTATGACATTTACTTTTGCGTTAAAGAGGTCAGCTCATTAACTTCCTAGCTGTCAGTTTTCTCATCTGTATAATGGTAATAATAATATTATCCAACCCAGTGATATGGTGAAGAATAAATGTTACATGGTTTCTGCTATTATTACTTTACATTTATCTCGTAAGACATTTGCTGTGAAGAACCTTAATTTCATTCTATCTATATTGAAATTTTTTCTCATAATTTTGGTTCTGAAAAATAATCATTCAAAGTAGGTATTAAGCAATATGACTTCAAATTTCATAATTTCTGACTAATTACTTCTCTAATTGAAAAATAACATACCTCAAATTAGCCAATGTCTATTGATATTCAAAAACTAAGAAAGCTGTATTGTGATTATTTTATAAACTTTCCTATCATTTAGAGATCGTGGTTTCAAATATGGTTTCCATGATGTTTTCTGGTTCTGAAACTCAACACTGATAGACTGTACCTTTATCTATATCTGTATAAATACACTCTAAAACCTATGTGTATATTTATTTAAGTATTAAATGTTAACTGTAATATTCAACTTCTTGTACCTCTTTTTGAAAACTTCTTCCCACCTACTAGCTTAGTTCTTCCTCCTACATAATCTCAGAACACAAAGCTCGTCATGAATTGAAGCAAATCTCACCTGTATTGTCTGCTAGGCGACAAGGTTCCTAAGGTCAGGTTTGAGCTTTTGATCTCTTGGCCTTACTACAAGAACCATGCCAGTGCCTTTCTCACTGCTTACTGCTTATGACAGAACAAATTGCTGTAAATATTGCCAGTCCTGCATTATTTAATAAACATTTATGTATACAATGAATATAGACAATTATTATAGAATGTATACATGCAAGGCCAACATTTGTGTATGAAATCTGCATTTCATTCTAATTAATTCTGCATCTACAGACAGCTCTCAATTGAGTCTATAGACTGCTCTCTATCCCAGACCCTAAGAGGTATCCGTCTCCTAAATCAATCTTCTGCCTCTCAGGCTAAAAACGTACCTAGATCACTCTTCTAGCAACCAGATAGATATCTCCTCCTTTCTCCTCTACACATAACCAAATTTAGTTCCTTTATTTCCCAGGAGACTAATCCATTATCCTTGCCTTCTCACTATTCATTAATTGCTCAATGCATTGCTGCCTGGCTTCTTCCAAACACTCCTTTGAAACTGTTTTGCATTCTTTATCTAGAAATCCAGTACACATTCTTTAGTCTGTACCTTTTTTTTTATTAATTATACTTGAAGTTCTGGAGTACATGTGCAGAACGTGCAGGTTTGTTACATAGGTATACATGTGTCATGGTGGTTTGCTGCATCCATCACCCCATCATCTACATTAGGTATTTCTCCTAATGCTATCCCTCCCCTATCCCCCACCCCCCTTCTATCTAGGTAGCCCCCTACACCCCACCAGGCCCTGGTGTATGATGTTCCCCTCCCTGTGTCCATGTGTTCTCATTTTTCAACACCCACTTATGAGTGAGAACATACAGTGTTTGGTTTTCTGTTCTTGTGTCAGTTTGCTGAGAATGAATGATGGTTTCCAGCTTCATCCATGTCCCTGCAAAGAATATGAACTCATCCTTTTTTATGGCTGCATAGTATTCCATGGTGTATATGTGCCGCATTTTCTTTATCTAGTCTATCATTGATGGGCATTTGGGTTGGTTCCAAGTCTTTGCTATTATAAACAATGCTGCAATAAACATATGTGTGCCTGTGTTTTTATAATAGAATGATTTATAATCCTTTGTATTATAAATACACTGGGTATTATAATACCTAGTGTTATCTTTCTTAGTCTCTTTCTCAATTTAGTTCTCCTCTTGCCTCTGGTTTATTCCTGTATAGGGCTTCTTAATGGCATCTAGCTAAGAAGCTAGATAGGGTTCTTTTTCTCTGACTGTTTAATAAATGTCCCACCACTTTCTTCATATATAACTTTGGGTAATTTACTTGCCTATCTGAGCCTAAATTTTCTTATCTGTATAATGGGAATAATAATAGCATCTACTTCAATGAGATTATGTGTGTACAGAATGTAGTGTGTGCTTGGTATATGGTAAACATTCAATAAGAATAAAGGCATGTTGTCAGAAATGTATAAGGTATGTGTGGGTGAATGTTGAAATGAAAATGTTTCTGTCCTAGCATTGCTCTGGATGCCATATTGGTGACAGGAGGAGATACCTTGGGGTGGGGACCAAGCCTTTTTCAATAGACTGCTTTGAATAAGTATTATATTTTAAATTTCAAGTTTTTATGAAATTGCTTTCCAAAGTATGTTTTTTACACAATAATAGGTTCTTTTTCCTCCTTCATGCCACCCTAAAGAGGGAGGAAATTGATAAGGAAATATTTTGAGCAATTATTTGCAAGAAAAAAACCTTAACTAATGTTTGTAGTTAAGCGTAAGGTAGTTTATATTTAATATTGATTTTAAAATATTTTGGTTTTTAAAATTTTTTATATTTGTAAAATATTTTGATTAGGCCTCATCTTCCAAAATTGACTTCAATTCTCAATTTATTAATGAATTCATTCCACAAGTGCTTATTAAACACCTACTCTGTGGCACTGTACTAAATGTTGAAATGCAATGGTAAACAAACAAATCTCCTTCTCTCAGAGGGTTTACCATCTGTAAATACTCTGCAATTCATCTGTTTCTTGGTATAAAAACTGACAAGAAACTGCTTGAAAACCATATATGTTGCAACTCTTATTTTCTTATACTATATAGTTTTCAAAAATAGCGCGGTTGCTTAACATATGCAGATACATGCAAGTAATGCCATTAAGATATGCATTAGAAGAAACATTGACTATTTTTTCTTATGTTTGTTTTTCTTACTTAAAAAATATTTTTTGCTGATATTTTATCAAATTTATTTTAAACAATATATTTAGAAATCATAATCTGACATATAAATACCTTTAATTTTCTCATTCTGGTAAAGTTACTCTAATATTCATCAACCTTACAATTTTGTCTAATAAAAGCCTCTTCTGGATTTGACATGGAAAGCATTGACTTTACGTATAAATTCTGTCAGTAAATAAGCTCACATAAGTTAAATTGCCAATCAGGCTTGGCAGAAGTCAGAATGTGTGAGTCGAATATACAAAATGTATATATACATATGTACAATCAAGAAAAACAGTCTTGTATAATTTGTGATTCTATTATTCCTGAGAACTGCAGTACAAGAATGAGAAGTGGTTTATATGATTGTATAGCTGGTATTTCTAAGATGCATGCTCACAATCTATTTTTTTTCCTGTTCCAATGATGTGTAACTATAATCTATAAAGCATATGTATATTTAAAGTAAGGTTCCAAGTATTATGATAAAAATAAGAAACAGGCTGTTATTTCATTCAATGTTGCATTGTTTATAAGGTTGGTGGATTGGAGAAGGGACTTTTAAAGGCATTCATAATTTCTATGTATTTTTCTTAGTTCTAGCCTAATATGTGTTGAATACAACAGAAAGCATTTTCCAAGGCTGAAGCTTATGCTTTTCAAACATACATCTCTCAAATCTGCTTAAGATGTTACTATGCAACCCAGTTTTATTTTTTTCATCCATTTGCATTTTTAGATATGTTTCTCTCCCGGCCAGGTTATTAGAGTTGGCGGCTGCATGGTTCAGATAGTGAGGCCCACTGTATGTAGGCGTCTTCATGGAAATCACCTGGGGCCGAGAGTTCCGCTTTTCTCACCTTATCATATCTGGAACACAGATTTGCTCTGCTCGTCATATTTTGGCATCTGTGAATCACCGTCATGTTGTCATATTCGCAGTTACAAAGTAGCCGATGAGAAAGGAGCCAACTACTTGAGGCACTTCCAATGGAAAAAGAAAAGTCTGATTTCAGCATTATTCATTGGAAATGCTATTTGTGAAAGCATTTACTTCAGTTTCTGAGATGCTGGCAATAACTTTAACAGGCAGTGCATAATTCTGCATTTTTAGAAGAAATGTTCCTGTGTGCTGAACAGTGAAGGACCAATAATTATTCAGAACCATGGGTAAAATGGCAAGCATAGGAATTCAGAAGTAATGATCCATCATTTACTTATATTTTATCAATATTACCTTCTAATGAATTGTATGATGGGCCAGTCATATCACTATAGATGACTTATAATAATTCTCTCAACCAGTATGTCCTTTATAATTTTACCTCTGCTCCTCATGAACATATAAAAGTAAGTAGGCAAAACAAAACTAAATTTTAAAATTATATTGAATAACAACAAAGGAACTCAAGGTGTATCCTGATAAATTAGAACAAATAAATGTTAAAATGTGAAGCTTCCAAGAAAGTTAAATAAAAGTAAAATTCTTCATAAGTATAAGCAAAATTATATGAAGATATTTAAAAATATTATAATTATGTTTTTCTGTTTTAGCTCTACCTAATTAATGAAGGCATCTCAGAAAGTGTTAAGTTCCCATCTTTCTGCATGTATCTCTTTATATATTCTTTGGGTTAAAGAAGTGACCCCTTCTTATAACATTCATAGAGATATGGCAACCCCCTCCACCCCATGCTCACACAAGAAAAATCTAAAACACTGAGCTTTATTTTTTTACTTTACTATACAATGTCTAGCTACATTTAGGTTGTGCCAACTCAACTCAAACCTTGTATTGAATTTATGAATCTTTTCAAAAATGTTCCCTAGTAATTTTATACAAGGTTTGCTGTTGCCTCTGAAGGATTTGTGGTGACAAGGTGGCAATGTTAAGGCAAATACAAGGAAAGCCATTCGTTTGCAGAGAAGTGTGAAGATATTTCCTGAAGTCAGCATTCATCAAAAATTTTGTTTCATGAAATACTATTGCTGGAATAAAACTACTTGGAAAAAAGAAACCTTGAAGGGCTGTAGTTCAATAATCTTGGGAATTCTGAATATTCAACTTTCACTAAGTGATTTGTAATAAACATTAGTATTTAAAAGAACTTGTGAAATGCTTTAATAAAAGCTTATATAAAAATACAAAATATTTTCCAAATATATTTAACCACAGACTTTTTTTTTTTAACAATTAATAGCACCTCAGGGACTATCTTTTGGTTGGGAAATCTACCTTAAATGAAAAAACTCCTTATGCTGGTTTAGAAAGTGTGTTTCAGAGCAAAGGAATGATGAGCTAGATCCGTATCCTAAAGCAACCAGCTTGTCACTTTTTTCCTAATCCTGTTATGAAAAATATCATAATAATATATATTTTCATAATTCAAAGTCCCAACATGTTCTACTAACAGGAATATCAATCTTTTCTAGTGGTTGTATATCCAGACTTTCACAAAGGAGGTTTAAATTTTGGGTTTTCAGGAAGTGTTATCAGATAAGCATCACTGATGTATGGGAATATGTAAATTGTTTTGAAGAAATACACCTACTTTAAATAGGATGATATTTTGAAATTTGACAAAGAATAATGCCCCTAATACAAAAAGAGTTTCAAAAATACATGTGAAATGGACTGATATGCTTTGGCTGTGTCACCACCCAAATCTCATCTTGAATTGTAGTTCCCATAATCCCCACATACCTTGGGAGGGAACAGGTGGAGATAATGGAATCATGGGGGAGGTTTCTCCCACTCCAGTTCTTGTGATATTGAGTTAGTTATTAGCAGATCCAATGGTTTTATAAGGGGCTTTTCTCTTCACTGGGCACTCATTCTTCTTCCTGCTGCCATGTGAAAAAGGATGTGTTTGCTTCCCCTTCTGCCATGATTGCAAATTTCCTGAGGTCTCCCCAGCACTGCAGAACTGTAGGTCAATTAAACCTCTTTCTTTGTAAATTACCCAGTCTCAGGCAGTGCTTTATAGCAGCATAAGTATAAACTAATACATGGACAAAGAGTCTAACATAAAAATAAGCAAAGTGGATGAATAATAATACTTATAGAATAGTAAGTACAAATAGCCTATGTCTAAAAAAGTTTGTTTTCACTAGTGACCATAAATTACAATTTAGACCAACAATAGAAAACTTTTTTAAACCCAATCAGATTGCCAAAATTCAAGATCATTCAAATCTGGAGCTGGTGAATGCCTAGGGAAATTGGTATTATTAATTCATAAGTGGGGTTGTGAATTATAGTAAGTTTCTAAAACTTTAATCTATCAGTGTCTATTAAAATTATTAATTAAAATTATAAATGTATATATCCTCTGACCCAGCACACTTAATTCTGCAGGAATTATGTACATATAAATTCATGATCCCGTTTTTGCCTGAATTCTTCAGCTTCTGTCTTCTCTCACCTCCCTGCCTTCTCGAATTACCTCCTCTATGAATCTGCAGGTTTGTCTCTGCTTCATTATCCCAAGTCTCACTGCTAAATTAGCCATGAGGGAAGTGAAGATCTGATCAGTCACACATTTGGTGGTCTTGGAAGTATAAAGTTGCTGTTATTGTTACTGGCTAAAGTGCAACTGCCACTAAAGCACCTAGTACAGGCCCTCTAAAGCTTTCTATTCCCAAGCCCTTGTGCTGTGATTTAATTTCCATCCCAATGTTTTTGGGGTCGCAAGCTTGGCAAGGCTGTCTCTGCCCCTTCCATGACTTGGTTTTTTACTAAGCCAGGAAAGCGCTACCATACATGGCTACATCTTGGAAATATAGCATTTTGGAAATAAAGCTTCTCCAATTCACATCCATGGCAACTCCTCTCCAAATGTTCGCAGGATCAGCATGGCTGGCAAGTAAGTTTTCAACATCAGAAACAGGCTAGGTCCTGAGTACCTAGCACTCACCTCTGACACATTGCCCTCAGAGCAGAGATGAATTTACTGGCCTAGACGCCTTCTACCTGTATGGTAAGGTTTTTTGCAGGAACACTTTGTCTGTTTCTGCAATCTGATCTTGCTCTGTGGCAGTCTAGATATTGGTATAGCCTTACAATTCAATGGTAAGGAGAAAGCAAGTAGTAGCTTAGGGTCCATGCCTCTTTGGTCCCTGGAGGTACTTCTACTTCTTGTGCAAATCCATGGCAGGAAGTTCTCATCCACCTCACCTGCAGCCAGCCCCTTGTGTTCTATTCAAATGAAGCTAATCATATTAAGGAAGAGCTCGTAAGTAACTATTATCCATTTTCAGACCCATGTCCAAGCAAATGTCCTGCGAAAATGATTTATGATTATGGCAATGTTCACATTGAGACTGTCTCATGGCTTCTTCAGAATAGTTCTTTTTTAGTACAGATTTGGAAGTGATTGTTTTTCTGTCCTCGTTTACCTAATCAAACTCATTCATGTGAACCGCACGTGCTTATCCACTCCTGCTGGCAACCACTTCTCCAGGACTCTGGCCCACTGCACTCATCAGGTGGAATCCCTGCCTGATTACCTCCTCTGCTGGAGCCTCTGTTCTGTTTCTAATTGTGAAGTCCCTAGTGTGAGCCCTCTACTCTTTTTTCTCTTTCCATAGGTGAGATCATCCACATCCCTGGTGCCAGATTCCATCTGTATGTTTCCATTTAAATTTATATCGAGAAATCATTATAGGCTGTGACTATAATAACATTCTCTCAATAATTAGTAGAAGTAGATAGAACATCTGCTAGGATACAGAAGAATGTAATAACACTATCTAAAAAAATGTAATTAGCATTTATAAAACATTTTACCCAA